>JASCZW010010601.1:0-35906 GCA_034211315.2 Aedes japonicus | reverse complement strand
AATTTCAATAGCAGTTTTTCGCAACGCGTCATTTCAGATCGTTAAAAGCTTGCGTCATTCTGTTCCTGTTTGTATTCCACACTGCAAAATGAGTGCATTTTGCAATCGTTGCCGAATCGTATAGTTGGAAAAAACTGCTTTTGAATTTGTTTGAGAGACAGCTTAGTGAGTTGAACCTTAATCGATTGTGATGAAACTCATTCTGCATAAACATTACACTGCTTACTAATTTCAGGCAAAATTCCAGAAATTTTAACTAATACCCAAAACAGTTATAAACAAATGAGTATGTCTATTTTTTTCCGAATATAACCTTTACAGCGCAAAAGTTAGCTTATTAAGTCAAAATCAATCAATAACAAAAAGTGCTATGTACGTTGTATGCCAACCCTAGATCTATAGGAACGTAATCAATAAAATTATTTCGTGTCACTTCAACCCCCATAAAAGCATCCGATGATGGTGGTTCCTATCGCCGCTTTGTGCAGAGTGGTTTTGGGCAAGTGCATCGATTTTTAATACCTTCAGCCCGTCGCACGTCCTCGTCGTCAGCCAGCAGCGGTAGCGTCCCGAAATAGAAATTTCCGCTCCATTTAATAATTTTGTAGCCCCATAAAATAAGCTCTGATAAACGAGCAGCCATCACTTTTGTTGCGCTCAAACTTTCAACCCGCCCTAACTGCCTCCGGTGCAGCACCTCACACTGCCAGACGCGATCGACGACGATACATTATGGAGCGAATGTGTAACAAGGGAATTGGTGCTCTCGTGCCGTTTCACTCTCACTCTGGTGCAAATAGTGCTGTCAAAATGCCACTTCATTACACACTACTGATGATGCCCGGATGCTGTTCACGAGAGCGAAAAAGAACGAAAGCTGACTTGATGCTCCCTCCCACATCGTTTCCTGAGAAGTCGCCTTCTCGAACTTTTCATTTGATACCTAAGCAGCAGTACAAGAGACCCATTCTGCTGGGAACGTGATCGAAATATCAATAATCGCTAGATTTATTAGCTCTTCTCGCTAAAAATATCCTCTGCTTGGTTGCTAATGGATTCAGCCCTTCCTTCTACTACTTCGGGAGGCATCATCATGATACCTACTAACTACCCACCTACCGGGTAGATACACATATGCCACATTCGAAAGGATTCCGTCCTACCACCTTGTGACAGGTCCATTTCAAAGCGACGAAGGGGGTTTTCACAGTTGCTTGATTTGAAAGAAATAAAACGAAATAGAACTGACATTCTGAATGGCAGAATGGTGATTAATCACATTCGGTTCGGTCGGCATAGCATCGAGTGGTAATTGAAATCCTTTTTCTGGATGATTGTGAAAGGGCTTCTCAGAAGCTGATGGGATGTAATGCAGAACTCATTTAAGTTTGATTTCATGGCATGTTTTGAGTTAAGCTACGATGTTTAAAATGCGCTCCCTTTTACATAGGTGGTATTACAGTCATACAGGTTTTAAATTTTGTTTTCCGTGAGTGAGTTACTTTAAAAATTGGGCAACCAATTCTACAATATTGGGGGTACAATACATATAGGGGTTTGACGATTCACACTACCAGTCAGAAGAATCGACTCACTTCAAAAAAATTGCATTACTCTCAGAAGCATCGACTCACTAAGAACAGTAGAATTTACCTATAATACTATATCCTGAAACCGTGATTACCTGTAAAAATGTTGACTCCAGCATAGTTGTTCAGAATGTCAAGTCAAGTCAAGAATGAACAGTGAAGAGTATAATTCGTAATTCGGCCACTACGTGACGCTAGCTCCCATGTGAAAAAGTGCAATTTAAACGAGTTTATGCGTGATCCCGATCACCTAGAAAGTGCGAACCTTCAGCACACTTGTTCAGAAGGTCAAGGGGCTCCGGAAAATGGAGATTATGGCTCGGAATTCCGTCATTACGCAGTGCTAGTGGACAAGTTGTTTGTTTTGTTGCACGTTGCAAATTATACTTACAGATGGCTATCAACAGGATCACACATAGGGGGCGACCCCGGCGTATTAGTTAACACCCATACTGCACCGTTCTACGCACTATAATTGTCCCATCATTGCTTTTTGAAGATTTTACTATTTTTCGTAATAAAACGGTCCATTTTCACCCAGCGTATTTACAGCGAACACGAAGAAAATATTAGTTCAACGAAAACTTCTCGAAAAAATACCAGAGTCTGTTTGCATCCCATCTGTGAAGTTCTACGCATGGTTGTCCCACTAGCGAAGTATCCAAAAGCAATGTATTTTACTTCAATTTTCACAAGCGCACTGTTCAGAATTATATAAAACTTAGATGCTGAGGACTAAAAATCGATGTGAGCAGAAGCGGGGAGAGGGCAGAGCGTCTCCGTTCAAAGACTGTGCGACGAGATTTCTAACAGTCCGGGATCCCACAAATATAGGTCGCTTTAATTTGCACACAATTCTGGGCACTTCCGTTTTATTTGCACAGTGAACGGATTGACCAACAACGGTTAGCTAACTGAACCAGAAATTATTGTGGGTTAAAAAATACAGAAGTTCTTAAAAAAAAAAAGAAATTTTATTTAATTCCAAATACATAAACGCATAGCTCTTTATAGAAAAAAAAAACATGGTTTATTGCTCAGTTCCTTTCATTGACAAACAGTTCTCCATTGAATTTGAATTTTGTTCTGAAACATCTTTAGTGCTGCTTTGACAGCAGCGCCTTCTTTGCCGGTCGATCCCTAAAGGAGAGTTCTACCATGAGACGTGTTGATTCTGCATCGCCAGAAGATCTTATTTGCGAGTTATTTTTGGTTGCTTCTTTTCAGAATTTGTTGGAAATAAATCATGTGTTGACGTCTACGGAGTTAGTGTATTCTATGTAGTAACGCCATTTTTCGATTTGGATGTTCCAGATACTTTCAATGTACGGTCGCGAGTGAATCTGGTTCGGTGTGTATGTGGCTGACTGTTAATTTCCCGTTCGAGTTCACAATGATGCTCATGTAACGCCGTTCTTAACCCGAAAAAATTCTCCTCCTGGATTTCTTATTTTGTTTAATTTGCATGGAGGTTTCGTAATAAGCTTCCATCAGAATCGTCACTGATTTCTGAAGATTTCGCTGGGAAGCTGTTTGCATTCGGTGCTCGTTGTACCATTGAGCTGCTGGATCGCTCTCCCGATCCGTCAATGAGGTCAAACCCGTAAAATCGCCATAACTATCATCACTTTTCGTATGCAACTTTGCCAGCCCATTTCCGGATTTCGAGTAAACCATCTTTCAGTGGACTTTTTTATGCGTAGAATGTCAATTATTCACATATTTTCGGCATGACAGTCCCAACGATCATTTTTCGTTGCGTAACATAAATTGAATCTACAAACGAAAAAAAATGACAGGATTCATTGATATGATGGTTTCCAACGTTATTTTGGACGTAAAAGCATTATTTATTACGCAATTCTTTCCCGATATAAATATCGTTTTAACTATAATTTTTCTCGATTGTTTTATTTTTTCACTTAATGGGGACAATTATGTGTAGAACGGCAACATACCTCTGCGCCTGAGTCACGAGTTCAAATCTCATCCCCGGAGAAGTTACGAAATGCCCAAAAGTTGTGTTTGACTGACTAAGACCAGCCCGAGGCTAAAAATCTCGATAATCAATTTGCCTTCATGGCAAATTTCGAAGAACAATTGCACGATCAACTACCTACCGTTTGGTATAGATACGTTGATGATGTGTTGCATTTGAAAAGATCTCTTACCTCTAACCTCAAAACCATAAACAACGCTCATGAAAACATCAGAATTCGCCATGAAATTGAAAAAGATAATAAATTACAATTTTTGGACTGTTCGCTTGTGTGAAAGAACAATCAAAATCACAATTGGTACCATAGAAAACTAACAAACATACAATGCACAATACCACACGTCACAACCACTCCTACAACACAAAATAGCATCATTTAACCACATGATCACAGAATACCAACATTACCCCTAAGTCCAAACGAGCATGCACTAAAGAACTCGACTACATTTTTGACACAGCACACTTGAATCGTTACTTCCCGAAAACTAATACAAAACGTAATCAACAAAAAACACAAAAACAATACAAACAATCACTACCACATTAACGATACACAACCCCAACCCAAAAGAATAGCAATGACATACGATACCACACTACACAATTACGACCAATCCTACGCAACTTCGGTTTTGAAATAATTTATACTAGTAAAAATAATCAACTTAAAACCCTCTTAAGGTCGGCTAAAGACCCCATTAACAGTCTAAACAAATCTGGGGTCTACAAAATAACTTGTGACCATTGCGGCAAAATTTACATTGGACAAACTAAACGTAATCTCAATATTCGATTCAAAGAGCATATTGCAGAAGTCACTAAAGCAAACAAAGACACTGACTAAGGGATCATACCATTTTAAATCAAAAGTAGCTGATTGTTTGAACATATATTCAACGAAGAACATTTTTTAAACTTAAATAACATACAAATCTTAAGACATATCACAAACCCCTGGAAACTGAATGTAGCGGAAAGCATAGCAATCTACAAACAAAATTCCAAAAAAATTGCATAATAAGGATCAAGGAAACGGATATTCGTGGCTGTTTAAATTTATACCTTAACACAAAAACAACTCACTACACAACAAAACACCAATTTGACTAACTTCAAATGAAGTAATTATGAATAACCTTGTAGGTATCAAACAACATTTCAGGTATACAAACAAACACACAAACACACTCGAGAACTTCTCTACCCACCCCTACCTCACATACCGCGGTACCAACAAACCTACCATAAATATTAGACCTACTGTGATGTTTCCTTCAAGTCCGAGCACTCGACACTGAAGAAGTCTGTAAGTAACAGACGAAAATAGGCCTATTCTGTCAAAAGATAAGCTCATAGTAGAATTAAAGGAATTTGCTCGCGTTACTTTCAGCGAAAATTTTAAAAAGTGTTTCAATGTATTTTATTTTTTATATTTTTAAAAGTAGATCAAATGAAGTGTTAATTTTAAATTCTCCTAGTTTCTTCAATACAAAAAGGTTCAAACTTGAGTGTTGGGTTAATTCGTGTAGCTAGTGACTAGTATCTGTCGAACGTGTATTTTTTTCTGTTTACTTCAAGTGCTGCATTCAAACATTTGATTTGTTTTATTGCAAATTCGTCAAAATGATCGCGAAAGAAGTGGTCACCAGTTTGTTGCTCACCCAGAAGAAGCCGAAAGAGATTGCCAAGGTACCATTTGGTAACAGTTTACCGCATAAAAAAGTCCCTGCAGCATGGTCCTAAGCAGCGAAAGCCACGAAGCGGACGTCCGCGCTTTGCACGAACGCCGAACGTGATCAAATCGGTCCGTGCAAAAATTGCTCGCAACCCGGTGCGTTCCATAAGAAAACTTGCAAAGGAAGTCAATATTTCGGAGAAATCCATGCGGAGAATCATGAAAGAAGACCTGCATGCATCTTCCACTAGCCAGAAGTGAAACGCCAACGGAAAAAATGATAATCCTGTTCTCCGACGAAAAGCTTTTCAGCATCGATGCTGTGGACAACAGCCGCATGGACCATTTCATTTCACCGCAGAAAATGGAGAACGTTCCGGAAAAAGTGAAATTCAAATTTCAAACCAAACATTCGGCTGGTGTCATGATGTTTGGCTTGGTGGCGTCCAACGGTTTGAAAATGCCGTCTGTTTTTTTTTATGGATGCTGAGTTAAAATCAAACCGAAGTGTATATCGGTATTTTAAAGCGACCAAGTGCTTCCTGGGTGAAGGCCAACTTCTCCGAGGACCAAAAAGTTGTCTTACAGCAGGATGGAGCGCCGTGTCACACGTCCAATCGAACCCAACAATGGTTGAACGATAACATGAAGTTTTGGCCGAAGGATTTGTGTCCCACTAGCAGTCCAGATCCTGATCCGTTGGATTATTCGATTTGGGCATATGTTGAAGCACCAGCCTGCAAAGCATCACACCCTGAAAACCTGTGTGAAAACCCTGAAGTCAACCATAACATGCACATGGCAGTCAATGTCGGAGGACTACGTCCGAAAGGCATGCTCTGGCTTCCGGCGTCGGTTCGAGGATGTTATTAACAAAAATGGAGGACATATTGAATGAATTGGTTTAAAAGGACTTTATAAGGATAACTGCATTTGAAAATGTTGATATTATTGCTTGAATTAGTTGAAAATGGGATTTGAAGGAAATAGAACAAATTTTTGCATTATTTCCTGCCGCACCCTGTAAAATACAAAATCGATAAAAATTATTCACATTAATTCAAAAATCTTTTGTTCTGAATAAATCGACTGCTAATCCGAAAATCTCCACATGCAATTCAGAGCCGTATCTGTATGTTTGCATTTTTATGCTGATAATCAAAGTTTTTTCCATTTGAGCGATTCCACGAACAAGTGGGAAATTTTTCCAGTTTTTATTTTTTGTAATTTTTGATTTGCATGAAACCTTGCATACAAGTTTTTGGGGAAGAAAAACGCCGTTTTGCATACTTGGTTCGCCATTTTGAATCTAGCCTTACTTATGAGAAGGGCCTATGAAAAATGCACATGATATCTTCAAAAAATTGTATCTCGGAAACGGTTTGTCCGATTGGTTTGGTGTCTTCGGCGAAGTTTTAGACAATTGTTGGTGCTATATGGAGAAAATATGCACGGTAAAAAAAAGTTTGGTTTTTGTGTTTTGAACTAAAATATAGATTTTCCCTTAAAAGTTACATGTCAATAATTTTTTAATTATTCTTATGTTATAGCTGATTAAAAATGCTATCTAGTGCACAGTGAGTTGTTCTGGAGAAAAATAGGTTACAATGAAAAAAATTTTTTTTAAAAAAATTACAATTTTCAAAAAAGCTATTAAGAAAAGTCAAAAAAGTTTGTCACCCTAATTTTATGAAAGTACATCAAATTTGCAAGCAAAAAGTACTTCAGTAATATTTTTCTAAAATGCACCGTTTAGAAGATATTACTGATTTAATATTGATTTTTTTGATAATTTAATAAGTTTTGGCCCTTTTCGGATGTATTCCGTGTTTTTCTAGTTTCAAAAGTATTTTTTTCAGAAAGATTGAAGAATTTTGAGTTAAAATGATACTGACAGCTTAAAGATTCGAGTGAAATTCTCTGCCTTAAAAGTATTTTGAAAAACAAGTTACAAAATCCCACTATCAGGAACAATGATTTCTTCAAGTGATTTTTGGTGCGTTGTGCTGAAAACGTGCTAACAAGTATGAACTGGTTTTGAATTTTTTTGAGGACGATGATATAAGCCGTGCAATGCCAGGCCAAAGAGATTTTGTTAGCGTAAAGACAGGAAATAAGAGATTAGCTGTTCAGAAAAGATTGTTAATGATGACATTGAGAGAAGCTTTTAATCGCTTTAATGAAATGTACGTCAATGTAAAAATAGGGTTTTCATCATTTGCAAGCCTCCGGCCAAGGCAATGTAAACTATTGACTATCACAGGAACACATAATGTTTGCGTTTGCACTACGCATGAAAATGTCAATTTAATTCTACATAGCTTAAAAAAAATACAATGTCTTGAATGATCTAAAAACATTAACGAATAGATTACTTTGCGAAAATAAGACAACTCATTGCCATCTACGAAGATGTAAAAACTGCCCAGATACCTCAGTTTTAGAAGACAGTTTATTGAAACAACTGGAAGAAAGCTTTGTTGAAAAGCTTTCATTCGAACAATGGGTTACTACTGACAGATGTGATTTAGAAACTATTGCAAAGCAAACCGATGAGTTTGTTTCATTTTTCAGCTCAAAATTAGAAAGTTTGATTCCTGCATGATTTTGTAAAAACCGAACAATCCAATTTTTGAAAACTACAAAACAAAACTTGCAAGATGGTGAATTTTTAGCTATTTGTGACTTTTCTGAAAATTACAGCTTCAAAATTCCAGCAAAATTGCAGGATGAAGTTCAATCACACCATTGGAACGTGCAACAGGCCACAATCCATCCTTTCGTAATATATTATACTGAAAATATGCAAATTAAACATTTTAGCTTCATTATAATTTCTGAAGAACTAAGACATGATTCAGTCGCTGTTAATTTGTTTATTGATAAAATGATAAACTTTTTACAAATTGATCAAAATAAAAACATAAAAAAATTTATTTTATGTCAGATGGTGCTGCTTCACAGTATGAAAACCGAAAAAACTTTTCTAGCCTGTGTAAATTTAAGTCAAAGTATGGTATTGACGCTGGATGGCATTTCTTCGCAACATCGCACGGAAAAGGTCCATGCGATGCTATTGAGGTACGATAAAACGCATGGCTACCAGAGCAAGTTTAGTCAAAGAACGTGAACACCCGATAAAGACTGCAAGAGAGTTGTTTAATTGGGCAAACAAACGAAAAGAAGAAGAACTTACAAAGTTGTCATTTTGTTATTCTACTACAGAATTTGCTCTTTTGAATCTTGCTAATTGAGGAGCTTGCATTTGCAGTTCTCAAAGAGGTGTATCTCGAAATCGAGTTGTCTCATCGGATTGATGTCTGTGGCGATGTTCGGCAGTAGAGAAAATATGCACAGTCTAAACATCATCCAGTTTAAATGGATTAAACTGCTAGGCTATATGCAAGAGTTGAATGCACATTTTCAACACAATACACCAAAAATAACTGGAAGAAATCATTGTTCCTGATAGTGGGATTTTGTAAAATTGTTTTTCAAAATACTTTTAGAGGAAGAAATTTCACTCAGAATCTTTAAGCTGTCAGTATCATTTTAACTCAAATTCTTCAATCTTTCTGAAAAAATACTTTTGAAACTAGAAAACACGGAATACATCCGAAAAGGGCCAAAACTCACAAAGTTATCAAAAAAATCAATATTAAATCAGTAATATCTTCTAAACGGTGCATCTTGAAAAATGTTACCGAAGTACTTTTGCTTGCAAATTTGATGTTCTTTCACAAAATTAGGGTGACAAAATTTTTTTGACTTTTCTTAATAGCTTTTTGAAAATTGTAATTTTTTTAAAATTTTTTTTTTCATTGTAACGTAATTTTTTTTAAAACAACTCACTGTGCTTAAGATAGCAATTTTAGTCAGCTATAACATAAGAATAATTAAAAAATTATTGACATGTAACTTTCAAGAGAAAATCTATATTTTAGTTCAAAACACAAAAACAAAACTTTTATTTTTACCGTGCATATTTTTTTCATATAGCACCAACAATTGTCTAAAACTTCGCCGCTTAAAACACAAACCAATCGGACAAACCGTTTCGAGATAAAATTTTTGAAGATATCATGTGCATTTTTCATCAGGCCCTTCTCATAAAGTTAGGCTAGATTCAAAATGGCGAACCAAGTATACGCAAAACGGCGTTTTTCTTCCCCAAAAACTTGTATGCAAGGTTTCATGCAAATCAAAAAATATGAAAATTACTCGTTGCTGAAATTATATGGAATCGCTCCCCTACATTTCGATCAGGGATATTGCGAAAAAGGCGAAAGTTTCAGTTTGTTTTGTGCGAAAACAATGAAACGTTCTGGATTACATGTGTACAAGGTCCAGAAGGCACCGAACCGGAGCGATAAACAGAACTCGGTGGCCAAAACTCGTGCAAGAAAACTGTACAGGGGTGCCTCCACAAAACCGTTCTGAATTGTGATGGACGACGAGACCTACATTAAAGTCGACACCAAAACAAATGCCAGGACAGGTACACTGCGTCGCCACCTCTAAGTTGGCCGTTCCGGAGAGTGTACGGAAGAAGAAACTGTCGAAATTCGCCAAAAAATTCCTTGTCTGGCGAAGCGATCTGTAGGATGTGGCAAAATGAGTCAGCCCTTCATCACCTCTGGGACCGTCAACCGGACAAATCTACAAGGACGAATGCCTCCAAAAACGACTTCGCCCTTCTTGAGATCTCACGATGGCCCAACACAGCTTTGGCCGGATTTGGCATCTTGCCACTATGCCCGGCCCGTCTTGGACTGGTACAAAGATAATAATGTAGTTTCTGTACCAAAAAGACGTCAACCACTCAAACACTCCGGAACTTCGCCCAATTGAAAAATTTTGGGCAATCAAGGCAACGAGGCGAAGCTCGTTAAAACTCCAAAATTGATAGAAAATGAACTTGAACTAAAGAAAGTGTGGTTAAAAGTAAGTAAGCATGCCGGTCCTATCATTGCCCAAAATTTGATGAAAGAGGTCAAGGCAAAGGTGCGGGCATTTGGGTTGGAAGAAGAGGTTCAATAAACCAATGATGTCAAAATTTAACCATTTAGTAGTAGCATTATTTCCAGAAAGTTTGAAATGAATCGGGCGCAAGGAAAACTTTTGGTAGAACTATTTTGTGTGTCCAAATTTCATCGAATACAGTCTATATTAACATCAATTGAAAAATCTTTTGTTTGAAATAAAAAGACTGCTAATCCGAAAAGCTCTACATGCAATTCAAACCCTTATGTATGTTTTCATTTTAATTTTGATAACCAAAGTTTGTACCATTCATATGATAACTTCTGACATCCGAAACCCCTCCTCGTCGTTTTATACAAATGCTACATCCAAATCCGAACAGCATATTTATTTTTGTAATTTGAAAGACAAACTGCTGTGCGCAAACATTAAAACCACTAAACAAACAACGAAAAAGAGCACCATATTGCAGTTCGTTAGTTCAAATACACTCAAAAAGCCCGCAACCCATACTCTGCCCTCCGTTCCGTCGTTAATGAGCAGCGCTGCAGTTCTCATTTTGGAAAAACCGCAACACAAATGGCAACCCAAAAATAAACGCATGAACGAACAGTTTTTTAAAATAATTTATTCTCATTGGTACAATTATCGAAGCGCACAGGACAAGCAGAGGCGAAGCATTTTGCATGCCGGATCCAATTCGAACGGGTACTAATAGCGTGGACAGTTCCTACCCCCTTCCCCCGTCTGCTCGGAAGCATTTAATACCATTAAAAACTGTTTTGGAATGCTCGCTCATAAATTCGCAGATAAACATATTTTAATCCTCGACGAGCGACATAACGCTCTTTTTTTTTGCTAGCCGCTTATCCTCAGTATCCTTTATTCGCTCATTACGCTTAATCACGGATGCTAGTGAATTCCTGTGCTGGATTGGATAAAATTTCATGTAGAACTCCAGTGCCATGAATGACTACATTGTGTAGATTGTTGGATTATGATCTAAAAGCGACGAGGAGGGACAAATTGTAGCATAAAGCCAGTCTATTAACAATTCATGGAACGATATTTCATTTCAAGTATCGCCGCTGAAGTGGAATGCTTGTGTCGGGTTTGCTGCCGTTATAGTCGATCATTCCGCCAACCATTTCGTATTGTATGCAGATTGTAACGTAAAGTAATGAACAGTGAAGGTGGTGAACGTTAATCTCCTTTGTATTCATATGCTTTTACATCTGTTGAAAAAATAGGTTATTTTTTTCGATAACTGTGGTGAATTTCACAACTCACGAACTGCCTTTATAATTGCAACTAAACTAGTACTATAAGGTTTGGAATTCTTTTGCGAAATAGCTCTAGTAAAAATCTGTTTTCTGAGGTCGCACAAACAACAGAATCACCCACACATTTCTTTATATTCCCTGAGTAAGCCATGCATCACTACTGCAACCCAAGCTGATCCCGCAGTTCCTATTGACAAATAAGGGTTTCCAACGAAAATAAAATAACATCAGCCCTCCCTACTGGTTTCCACAGCAGCATCCAACGACATCAACAAGTCATCAAGACCAGCAGAAAATAACCTTGATGTTAGAGGCATAAAGCTTCACAAGCAACCGCACTGCCATGGCTATGATTACCATTACGTAATTTCCGGGAAGACTTCATCAGGAAAATACCAACAACGAGGTACACAGGTGAATATACATTTCCCAGGGCCAAAGGGCTTAGAATTTCCATAGCACATGAGCTGCTCGAGGCACCAGGGCGAGTACTGGGAATGGAAGGGACACCCATACTTTGTTGTGCACTGTTTAGCATTTTCTCGAATTAATTTTCCGTCCCTGTCCCGGGAAACAGAGATTCGTTTCCTTTGAGTGGGGAGCAGCTGTGTCAGCTCAAGGTTTACAACCACTGGGAATAAGACTTTGTAGTGGTTCTTGAGAGTTAGTGGTGTAGCTTGATACCGATAGAGGGAAGAAAAATCCAGGTTACCAGCGGTGTCATAATGAGTGGAGCTGCAGCTGACAGTTGAGACACCTGATGCTGTACTGCATTGTGTTTTGTTTTCCTTGAAGGGTTCCTTGGCAATCCAATGGGGATATTATAAGCGGGTAAAAGCATTACAACTGTGGTTTAGTAATGCATTTTTGAAATGATTCCTCCCTTATGCTTGGACAATTTCAAACCGGCCAGAATAACATCTTTCAATTTGAGCACATTTCATAAGAAACCGAAACAACATACGCTATTTGACGTTTATATGGAAAGAACTACACAGAAAAAATAATAAATTTTGAAAAACGCGTAAACTTTCCCATCGAACGGCAGCAAAATCCGAATTTCACGGTACGCGATATGGCCAAGAAACTAATACTTATAACAGACGTACAACATGACCTTGTACCGCGCTGCATCAATATCCGGACAATTAAGCTGCTCACATTATGAATATGCCCCGTAAATAATAATATCGTAGCATAATGATGAATGCTTTTCGCTGTCATCAAGTAAAGTAATTAACCCTGATGTAGGACACGTATTTTGACCTTAAACTATAATAAAATCCACTGAAATGTAAAAAATAATTTTGCTTGTCATGTTCATAAATTCGGACACTCTGATGAAATTGAATCAAAATCCGGACACTTTTGAATCGTTATCCGGACAGGCAAAATTATCTCAATTCTATCATTTTTATATCTTTAAAATGTAAAGGGTAAACAATAGATTCACTTATTTAATGAAAAAAGTAGCTTATAATATATTAAAATATATTTGACGAAGCATAAATTCATCAAATATTAGAGCACATAATTAACATCTTTCTGCAACTCATGCAGCATTGCCAGCAGTAGGTATTTCACTAAGATAGGTACCATTCGTTGCATATTTCATACATCCGTCTTGCCACAGATAACGTATTTTGATGAATGTTTGACATCTTTGACATGAATGTTTGACATCTGGAGAAATGTAGTTGCACACTCTGAAGGACGTGGATTGGATGGAGATTTATCGATCACTTCCGATCCTTGCTGGATATTGTTCACCAATGCCGAGGGTGCAGATTGTGGAATTGGAAGGCTTTTGTAGTCGATTGCGTTTGAGGTGAACGGGAAATAGACCACACTTTCGGAATCCATTAATCAACGCATCTGTTTTACCGGTCATATTAGCAAGGGTTTTTTCAAGCAAAGGTGCAAAATCAGGACGGGTTATCATCTCGCCTTGGTGTTCGAATCGCCACATTTTCAACTGGTCTTGCCAAACAGCTTTCATTGGGGCAAAAAAGCTTCATCCAACGGCTGCAAGAAATGGGTGGCATTGGGCAGTAAAGATACAAGGATTAAACCTTTCTCTCGGCAAAAATTAATTGTCTCAAATGTAGCGTGAGAAGAATGTCCATCTACAAAAAGAATGATGGGAAACTCTTACTTTCTTTCGACGGTCCATGGATAAAAGATTTTGACGATAAAATCATAAAATGCCTGTGTGTTCATCCAGCCAGAATCGGTATGGCCAATTCCCCATCTTTTGGGAACACTTCTTAAAGCGCTTGATGGAATCCGTGATTTATAGGGAAACAGAACTAACGGAGGAGGCAATTCACCTGCGGCCGAACCGGAAATTAGAACTGTGTAGTTTTCTTTTTCGGAGTTTGAAGTGAGGGATTGAATATTTTTCGAGGCTTTTGCAGCGATCACCTTCTGCTTCTTAGGAACGAGACAAACCGAGGATTCATCCATATTGAAGACTCGTTCTGGATGCTCCAACACTTCAAGGGCGTTTTTCGATTCCAGATATTGTGTAACCGTTTGGAACCAGTTTCGAACGTCAACTTCGGTAACAACCCGTCGTTTCGACAAATTGTTTGCCGTCCGTTTAGATAAGTCCGTCTGACGTTGCAGAAATCTTCTAACCCATCCTCGGCCAGGAAGGCCATTTTTAAACACTCCTGACCTATCAAGAAATTTTATGGCGTCCCCTACCTGCAGCATCAATATGTTCTCGGTGACCGGATATCCTGCCTCGGCACTTGCAATCACGTAATCGTATACAATTTGCTCTTCATCATTTGAAAGCACAGTTTGATTACCCTTCCGATTACCTGCGTATCTGGATTTCACCTTATCTTCTAACGTACTTTTCGGGATTCCAAATTTTCTGGCGATTCCACGGATCGACTCTCCGCCCTGCACCGCGGTCACTCCTTGGTTGAATATTTCATCACGAATTTTCTATAAAATATATAGATACCTATTTAGTCCCAAAAGCTTTAGGTCACTCTCAATAGAGCGTCCGGATTTAAAAACAGCTTGAAATTTTGGTTTAAAATCCGGACAGTGTATTTAATCAAAAAAATACAATCTATATTAACTAATTAATAAATGACACTCCTTAAACTTATCAAAACACACCTTTTCCATTAGTACAAAGTAACACCAATTGATCGTCTAATGATTGAAACACAGAAAACTCTAAAATTCAAAAGCTCTATTTTTAATAATCCGCTAACACTCGCAGCAAAAAGACACTGTTTGACAATACCCGGTACGTTTGGATGTTTTAAAATTATCTGTGATGGCCTACTACGACAATTATTTTTTCTAGAACGATCTATGATATATTTAAAAAGATCCTGTATGTAATTGCATCTCAAAAATTGTATAAATTACCTTCTAATTTAGATAAATTGGTGGAGGTGTCCGGATATTGATACCGTCCGGATTTTGATGCAGCACGGTATGAACTGTCAAATAGTTTAGTCCAGTACCAAAAACCACGTACTAGACTAAAGGAGTACAACGCTGTATGTTGTATGTCTGTCGCTGTGTGCATAAAACTAACGGAAATACAAAGGAACGCCGTTGTCGAGCATTTCCGGACAAAAAAGGTGTCCAAATTCCTGAACAAGGATTTGATTTGGCAAGGCCATAAGTAGTTGTGGTTGAAAATCTAAAAGTTTCGCCACTACCGGCACTATCATTGAGGGTGTGTACGAGAAAGAATGTCTGCAAAAGCGGTTGCTACCGTTTATCAGAAGCCATGACTCTCCAGCTCTGTTTTGGCCTGCCACTTTGCGAAATAAGGTCAAATAGGTGCCAAAAACAGCCATTCTACCAAACTGTCCGGAGTTTCGCCAAATATTATAGAAGTACTGGGCTCTAGTGAAGCGGGAACCCTTCGAAACTTAGAAGAAAGCAACTGGTACCGATGATTTCAAGAAAAGATGGAGAATCGTCACGGTGGGAGTATCTGGGGATACCGTACGGAAATTCATGGCGGGTGTACCACAGAAAGTTTACAAAATTTTACAGAAAGAGAGATTCAAAGTAAATTTGGACGCATTCAAGTGATCATAAATGATCATAACTCTTAAACAACATACATGGTTGATCAAAACTTCGAACAAAAGGGTATTTATTCAGCTGTCAAACGATATGTGACAAGTTCTTAAAATTTACCGTTTCGAACGAACTGTCGCACTTTACTTGTGATCGTTGCCATCATGATCTGCACAGTAGCTGGTGACACTGTACCGGCGAACTTATTCCACTTTAAACGCATTTGATGTGCATTTGTAACTTCTTTACCACATCCTCGAAGTTTTTGCAATTGCCCAATATTTTTCGACCGGTCTGAACTCAGAGGAATTTGGAGGATTAATCTCTTTGGAGACGAAATTAACATTGTTTTGCAGCATACCATTCTAGTACCTCTTTAGATTAGTGTTGGCATATGGCTAGATCCGGCCAATACTTGTGTTGCCGAATGAAGGATAAACTCTGCTCTTTCAGACACACTTTAATATAAACCTTCGACGTCACAACTGCAGATTCCTTGCTAAATCATTAGTATCCGAGCAAAAACCAATAGTTATCAGCAAAAACCAATCCCCTCGACCAGTTGACTGGTAACATTTCGTCCGGGAATTTGTTTATAATCCATTTTGACATATGTTTCTTCATTCATTATAATACAGCCATCAAATTTCGTCAAAACTCGTTCGTATATTGATCATGCTCGCTCTTTACCCACTACATTTTAACGTAGAACTCTTCGTTTCTCTTTTCTATACCGGGTTTCATTCGGGGATGCCACATATACAGATTTATCTGTAGTCATACAGATTTATTGCAGATTTCGGATACAGAATTCTGTATATACAGATTACAGATTTTTAGAAAAAATACAGATTTTACAGATTTTTTAAAACACTTCCTTTTTGTGGCATTTTTTTATCGTGTTTAAATAATCATATTTCGAAATCTCATTGAGCCACCTACAGAGTTTGTAAGGTATTCATCTATCAAATTAACCTCGGTGGACAACATCCATTTCAATTCTGTGTTATTCATAAGCATCGGTTAAGTCACCTTCGGTTGATAGCATCAATCTGTACAATCAACAGGTGTTCTTGTATTACTTAGAAGAATTTGCTGTATCGTGTCTCACTACAGTCGATACAGCATGTGGTCTTACTAATATCTAGTCCTGCTATTCGTTTTTTCACATTTCAAATGTCTTTTCGAAGCGCTATTTTTATCAATACTACTGAATAACTTGACAAAACCACTAGAAATTCTGCCACCGCAGGTCTTAAATGGTGACAGGGAGATAGACAATTTGCAGTAGTCAATCTAAGTCCTCGGTGGACAGATTTTATCTCAAGAATAAGCTGGTTTGTGATACTTCTTTTCATGTCTGATTCGAATACTTTATTCTAAGGTTTGATGTTATACAATGTTAATGCATCGATAGCATAAGCTATCGATTCTTATATAGTAGGAACAACAACAAGATCAAACATAAAAATTATGTTTTGATCGTTTACTTTAATATCTTGATTTGGTGAGTAATGCACAAATTAAACGTATATTCTTATTCACAAACTTTTATATCTACCTGTCACAGTTCACCAAATTCACCAAAAACCATCTGATCTTCCTACGTTGTTTTTTGAAAGCAAAATTATCTTACCAGCACTAGCAAAATATTGTTTTACTTTTATATTGAATATTTTTTTACATTTCCACACACTTGGAATATTCCAAAAATTTTCGATATTTTTTTACCGACATCTCAACAGCTAAACGTTCGATAAACAAAAAGTAAAGAAGACGTTGGACCTGAGATTGAGCTCCCGACCTCATGATTAGAACGTTAAACCGGTTACCACTAAGCCCCAAGTATTGTTGATATATCGCATCACAAGTTTGGTAAAAAAGATGAAAGAACGGTTGATCCGAAGAGAAAAAGTATTAATATGAAACAAAGTACACTTTATTTTAACAAAAGTATTGTTTTGAATATGGACCAATATAACTAATGGAGTACCACAACAAAAACACTGATTTAAAATAATTCTTCTCATTTTAACGAACCAACAAAATAATTTTATGAAATATCATTTTCTTGATGCCACTTGAAGCAATAAAGGGTGATACGGTCAAAATTTGGTCAAGGGAAAACGCGTGTAAATCGGTGAAATCGTTTATTTAAAAAATCAAATTAAATTTCTTTTTCAAGTTCAATTAGTATAAAATTCAGGAAAAATATTCAGTTAGGCTTCAGCTTTTCCAAATCCGAATTGCCGGGCCTTACGCTTGACCCCTGCCATCAGATGTTGTACAGCCACCTTGTCCACCTTCTTCGCCGCAGAAAGCCAGTTTGCCTTGAACTGCTGCTCGTCCTTAGCAGTTTTTTTGGTCTTCTTTAGGTTCCGCTTGACAATAGCCCAGTATTTCTCAATTGGGCGGAGCTCTGGCGTGTTGGGAGGGTTCTTGTCGCCTGGGAACCACCTGCACGTTGTTGGCGGCGTACCACTCCATGGCCTTTTTACCGTAATGGCAAGATGCCAAATCCGGAAAACAGTACGGAACAACCGTGTTTCTTCAGGAAAGGCAGCAGACGTTTATTCAAACACTCTTTCACGTAAATTTCTTGGTTGACGGTCCCGGAAGATATGAAAATGCTGCTTTTCAAGCCACAGGTACAGATGGCTTGCCAAACCAGATATTTCTTTGCGAACTTTGACAGTTTCGTGTGCTTGAAAATATCTGCTACCTTTCCCCTTCCTTTTGCCGTATAAAACTCCTGTCCCGGAAGCTGCTTGTAGTCGGCTTTGACGTAGGTTTCGTCGTCCATTACCACGCAGTCAAACTTCGTCAGCATCATCGTGTACAGCCCCTCCGGGATCGCGCTTTGGCCGTCGTATTTTGTTTATCATCGCGGTTTGAGTCACTACCTTCTTGTAAGTCGATAGTCCGGGTCGTTTTTTGGCTCGATGCACGGTTGTGAGACGATACACCCAGCTTATTTGCGGCATCTCGGAGAGATAGGTTGGGGTTTCGCTTGAAACTACCGGCAACTCTCTTTGTCGTCTCAGCGGCTTCCGGTTTTCGATTTCCCCCCGATCCAGACTTCCTGGCTGTCGACAAACGTTCCCCAAACACTTTAATTACATTTGTAACGGTTGATTTGGCAACTTTTAGCGATTTTGCCAACTTTGCGTGCGAGTAAGCTCAGATTTTCGCGATGCGCGAGCAAAATTTTGATACGCTGCTCTTCTTGCTTGGACGGCATTTTGACAACTGAAGAGTGAATTCCAAAAATCAAAATAGGAGCAACATTCTACCACACACACCTTCAAAATGAGGGTGTTCAGGTTTTTAAATGCAAAATTGAAAGAAATACGTCAAGTTGATATTGACCAAATTTTGACCGTATCGCCCTTTATATGAAATAAGAAAAACTGTTTGTGTTGAATGCTTTTATCATAGGTTAGGTGAGATGTTATTAAAAAAACAATTCCATCATTTTTCAAGGATGCATTAAAAATAACTGCTAACAGGACAAAGGTTAGTCGAGAGGCATAATTCCTTCAGAACATATACTTTCCTGATACTTAGTTTGCTCCATGCCTGTTTCTGCATTTCCTAAACAAGACATAACACATGTGCAAAGCTAGGTATATTTTCGCACTGCCTTCTTTTCATAGCAGTCTCGGCTCTACCCTGCTCAACGCACTGTGACAGTTCGCAACGTGTTGTTAATAAAATGTTTAGTTGAAACAATAAAATTCAGTTTAAGAATCATCGAACTGATTTGCATAAATTTACAAGGTTAGTCAAAAAGTGACATCTATGGAGAAGTAGAAAAATCAATACATTTACGCCATTTTGATATATCATCTTTCAGAAGAACGTAATAAAAATTTTATTTTAATCTGTCAATTTATTCTTTGTTTACAAGCCATTTTAAGTTGACGTGTCAGTGTATTTTTTAACAATAGAAAACTCCGAATTTGGAATATTTTGGCTGAAATTTTGGGATTAAAAAAAACTGTGTGTACAATGAGTGCCGCATTTTCTAACAATGCAACAAAAACACGTTCGTATGCGACTTTCTGAGCAACATTTGCAGCAATTTCTAAAGGATAAAAAGGATTTTCTGCGTCAATTCATCACTATGGAGACTTCCGTCTACCACCAAGCAAAATAAGAGACTTAGAAGTGGTGTGAACCAGGCACTTCGGTTCCGAAACGAGTTCGTGTCCAGAAATCGGCCAAGAAGGTGTTAGTGTTAGTTTTTTGGATGCAAAAGGAATTTTATAGATAGATTATCTCCAAACTGGTAAGAAAAACAACTCTGATTATTATTGTGATCATTAAGGCCAGTTGGATGAATAAATGAATGAAAAAAGACCCGGTTGGCAGAAGAAAAAAATATTTTTCATCAAGAAAATTTTCGGTCTTGCCCACATAGCTCGAAAAACCATCGCGAATATCAGTGAATTGGGGTACAAACTGTTGCAGTATCCACTCTTTTCGCCAGATTTAGTTCCCTCTGACTTCTGACTGTTCTCACACTTCATAAAATTCCTTCGTTGGAAGCATTTTTTATCAACCGAATAGGTTGTAGCCGTCGCACTGTGGGACGAAACGCCAAAAACATGAACTTTTTACAATAACTCGTAAAAACGTGTTCTTAACATTTTGGTGTCTTCAGATGAAAATTTTCAAAAATATAACGCATTTAAAGGTGACAAATCTTAGTTCGCAGCTTCTACAGGCGCCGCTGCAAACTTGATTTTTTAAATGATGAGATAGAGAGTCAGTGTCTTCGGCAAAGTTGTAGATAATTTTAATACAAACAACATTGCTGAAAACACTAACCTTCTATCTGGTCACTGTGCCGAGGTACGTGTTTTTTTAAATGGCGGGCCTTGGAAACTAGTTTTTTGTGATTATTTAATAAATGTGCAGTTTTAGGTCAAAATAATGTTCTACAAAGTTGTACAAATAATCAAAATATAAATTTTCTCTGTACTCACCTTACGTCTAAAACCTTTATGGGAGAAGTTATAGTAGTTTTATTGTGAAAAATATACGTTTTTCATAGCCCTTTAGCTGGCGGGGATGCAAGTGGATGCACATGAAACCTCATAGGGTTCAAAATATAGGATGTATTATAGCATATTATGTTGGTTTCATGTGTATCCATGATTATCCCCAAGAGTGAACCTGTGGTCTATGAAGTAGCGAATATACCATTTAAACTATCATAAATGCTAATATTCCCAATTGAGAACCCTATTATCGTGTAAAAACTTGTATGTTTTGTATATTTTTATAATTTTATGCATAACTGTTGCTATTGAGTAGTGCACATACCAGGGCCCACGCGCTCTTATGACAATACTCTTAAAAATTCAATATATTTAACACACACACACACACACATATATATATTTTAAGGAAATCCTTTCACCCCTCACTACATCCTCTCTTACTACATACACTTGCACTCACACAAACACACACACACACATACGCACCTGTCAAATGTTTTCATTACCTGTTATGTCAGCCATTTTCTGTACTTGAAACGCACTTTTATCAACACACGGTTTGCACGGTTTGCACTTTTTCACCTCATGATCCGCGATCCACAATCCAAGAGAAGTAAACTTTCTCGGCTGTAGAATAAAAGACATTTGACAGGTGCGTATGTGTGTGTGTTTGTGTGAGTGCAAGTGCATGGATAGAATGGACGTCCGGTCGTGTTTTTCGCTCGCGCTCTGAAAAGTGTTTTCGGTTCTATTTCCTTCGCTCTTTCGTTTTGTGCGTGGTGCACTGTTCCCTCTCGCGTTGTGTGATACACAGTCCGACCCCGGTATGGGGAAGCCACCGCGTGTTGACGTCGGCACAAGTTCGTCTGGGAAACGTTCCTGTTTGAACTCACCCGATAATGTGCTGTCATCCAAAAAGCTAGTAGCCAACAATCGGTACGCCGTTCTGGAGAACGGCGATACACCGAAAATAGAGAAGAAGGCGAAATTTCCGCCGCTGTTTGTGAAGGGATTCCCAAGAGGCTTACTGGATAAGGTGTACTACTACATCAACAAGGGCCTACTGTGCACAATCCAGATCTGCTCGCAGGGCTACAAGCTGATGATTTCGGCGCTACCCCACTACAACGCTGTTAAGGAACTCTTGAAGCAGATGAACGTGCAGTACTTCACGCACAACATTAAAGCCAACAAACCCTTCAAGGTGGTTCTGCGGGGCCTTCCGGACAAGAAAACGGAGGAACTGGCCGACGAGTTAAAGGCCAATATGCAAATGCCAATATGCCGGTGCAAATTAATAAGATGCGTTGGCATGACATCTCGAGAAGCTATCGGGATCAGCATTACCAGGTGCACTTCGAAAAGATTTCGACGTACATGAAGGACCTCCAAAACATCAGAGCGTTGTTCCACATCGTCGTCAAGTGGGACCGGTACCAAGCTCAGTGCCAGAACTGCCTGATGTTCGGGCATGGCACCAAAAATTGCCACATGGCGAAGCACTGCGTCGATTGCGGCAAACACCACGAAGCCGATGCTTGTGAGCGGATGGAGGATGCCAACTGCGGTGCGGCGCACAAAGCTACAAGCAGGAAATGCCCGAAGCGGGCCGAATTTATCGCAATTCGGAAAAAAGTCGTCAGCCAACAACCAACCCGGCCATCGACGACGATCTGGTCCGCCTACGGCCCTCACGACCGAGAACATTCCCGCTCTCCCAACACGACAAGTGCCACCAAACCGTCCGGGTCCCAGTCGGCCTTCGGTTCAACATCGGTTCGCAGCTGCTGCAACCCAACCATCCCAAAGCGATCTTCCAGGACCGTCGTACTCTGGTGCAACATCTGGCACGATCGATGATTCGATACTTTCAACGGAGGAAGCCTTCAGGCCATCATCATCAAGCGATGCTGCAGAACACGTGGAGAACAAATTCAGGCGATGATTGCGTTCCTCAAGGGACCGTGAAGTCGTCAACATTGCAAATTGGAACGCTTGCTCGCTGAAGAGCAAGAACATCGAGTTTGTCAACTTTCTCAACGAGCGGTCCATTGATATCGCAATCATCACCGAGACGCATCTCAAGCCTGAGATCAACGTGTTCCTCCCAGATTTCCGTCTGATCAGACTTGATCGAACCAGTTCCGCCGGAGGGGGAGTCACCATCGCCCTGGGTACCAACATCAACTGCCAGATGCTTCCGAGTTTGCAGTTCCAATTCGTCGAAGCCATCGGAGTCAAGGTCGAATCCACCGTCGGCCCTATCACCACCATCGCGGCCTATTGTCCCAAACAAGCAAGCATAAGCAACGACACAGATACGATCTTACGAAACGACATATCAAGCACACTCGGAGGCATGGGCAGTTCATTATCGCCGGTGACCTGAACGCAAAACATGAAACCTGGGGAAACGCACGACGGAACAAGAACGATTCCATCCTACACGATGACCTGAAAGAGGGCCACTACACCATCCTGGGCCGGGATACTCCCACCCGGTTGAGCCCGGATACTCCCACCCAGTCCTCGCAATGATAGACATCTTCCTCGCTAACATGGGGAACAACATCGACCAGCCGATCGTGTACCAAGAACTCAGCTCAGACCACTACCCGGTGGTGGCTGAAGTTGGGTCCTGCGTCAACCGGCATTCGGTAACCAGGCGAAACTACCATCGCGCCAACTGGGTCCAGTTCCGTCATCAGGTCGACAACACGGTCGATTACGATAGACGCCCCGAATCAACCAACGACATCGATCGGCAACTGCAGTCGATCGAGCAGGCGATCTCCCGGCCCAAGAGCACCACATTCCAGAAGTAACACAGGTGAGCAACTCTTTACACATTGATAGTCTCACTAAAAAATTGATCCGTCTTTGAAACACCACTCGCAGACAGTATCAACGTACTGGTCTGCCTGCCTTAAAATCAGAGTGCAATCGTTTGAACAATCATTAAGGCCAGAATGGTGGATCTCAGAAACAATAATTTTGCCAACAAAATCCGCGCCCTCCCAGATTGTGCTAAGCCGTTCTGGAAATTAACTAAAATTCTAAAAACCAAGCCTAGGCCCATTCCACCGTTGATCCCACGAGACATCAATGACTCTAAGGATCGTTTGATTACTCCCGCTGAGAAGGTTGCTGAGATAGGTCGACATTTTGTCAGCTCACACAATCTTGGACAGAACATCGTCAGTCCTCACGAAGCTGCCGTTAACGAGCATGCGAATAACACCCATCTATATCCCCATGATTTTTCGGAGGAACTAAAAATAACAGCTGACGAACTGTCGACCTATATCAAAACATCGAAGAACATGAAGGCCCCAGGTTTCGACAAAATTCAGAATTTGGAACTCAAGCACTTGAGTTCCCAATTCTACGAACATCTAGCATTAATTTTTAACCAATGCCTTAGACTTAGCTTCTTCCCCTCGTGCTGGAAGTCAGCTAAAGTCATACTCATCCGGAAACCTGGGAAAGATCCTTCATGTTCAAAGAGCTATGGGTCTAGCTAATCAATTAAATTGTAAAATCATATGTAAATATTAAAACAAACGACAAATAAAGACACATTTTAAGTAAGTAAGACAGGGGAGAAATGTTTTCGATTCCGCTTGGGCTTTCTTTCTTCGTTCAGCTCCTCGCCGTTGTGGCTGGCCATTTGTAGGTGGCCAGGTTGACGGGAGCATCGGCACCAACAGCAAACTGCACCAATGCACCAACAGAGCAACGACTGCTCGCCAGTGCACCCTCCAATGTGCTTGCTGCCGCCGACTGCGTTTTTACGCCACTGCACAGCTCCACGACAGCCGAAGTACTGAAGCAAAATGTGAGGGTGTACCTCTTTTATAACCTTCGTGGCTGGTTAGGAGACATTCGTTACTTAAATATGAAGTCTGCGCTAGGAAAGAACTGTGCATTTGGTAAATTTACTCTGAAAAATCGGCATTATAAGACATCACCTTGTATTTGCAATAATTTCAATAGTAGAATGTTAAAAAGCAATAGATTTAAATATTGGAATCGAAGCGTAGAAAATGTTCCGATAGATTGAGGCAAAAAATTCGGAAATCAATCGACGAATGACTTAGTTATTAACGTTCAAAACCTAAGTATATTTTGTGACGCTCCAAATGTTTGTACTCGCAACATGTACCCCTCTATTAAGAACAAAGAGTAGTCCTACGTCAAAAAAAGGGAGTGAAAAAGAGGTCGGATCAGCTTAATAAGGGAAGGGTCCATTAATTATGTCACACAGTAAGAGGGGAGGGTGGGTTTGGATAAAACGTGACGATCCATACCTGTTTTCTGACCCATGCGGTGGCTTCAACTACCTCCATTCGATTTCTAGGGAAATTCTACATAAGAATAGACCTTTTTTGACTACCGCAGACCCCTTCGGTCATAGACTATTCAGCAATATTCAAAAATACGGGGAATTGAGGCAAATTAAGCTCAATATCTCTGTTTTCCGACTCGTTCGGTGGCTGCACCCACCTTCATTCGATTTATAAGGAACTTCTACATCAGAATAGGCTTATTTTGACTACCGCAGACCCTTCCGACCATAGATTAATGAACAATATCCGAAAACATGGGGAAGTGGGGTAAAAACAGCAATATCTCCACCGAGTTTTGCGGCAAGTGGGATTCCTTCCATTCGATTCTCCAGAAATGTTTACATAAAAAATGCTATTGTTCACAAACCATGGGCTACTTGGACCTGAATTACCGAATTCTTTTCCCATGTAACACACAAAACATCTTTTTAGATATGATTAATAATTGTTTGTATTATAGATGCATTATAAACGTATTGCAAAACATGTCAAATTTGGAGCGGTTTGTATTTCTCGTATTCTATATTTCACTTTAACAAACGGTCGAGCTAAAATACTTTTTTCACTGCTGCAAGTGATTAATACTTTATTATTGTTCTTTAAAACATGGTTCCATACAATTATAAAACATAAACAGGACAAGATTTTATGGGCAGTTCTATATACTGTTGAAATTACATTACACCAACCATG
The DNA here is from genome assembly GCA_034211315.2 of Aedes japonicus. Lineage (NCBI taxonomy): Eukaryota > Metazoa > Arthropoda > Insecta > Diptera > Culicidae > Aedes > Aedes japonicus. The sequence goes on along the minus strand of JASCZW010010601.1, from coordinate 10,258 downwards.
TTTTTCAAAACGTGTTCTTTTTTCTCATTACGATGAAGATTGTGGTTTTACTGCCAACGGGAAACATATCATCGATACTCAGAATTTAGTTTTCAACAATCTGAGTTGGCTTAGCAAAGAAGCTACAAACCTATCACGCCAAGGACTAGTGTTCAATTCCCACGCTTGGCGATATTATATTTTTGTATGAGGATATTTTTTTCCATTTTGTGTTTTACAAGGCTTCACTTTTTGCGCTTTTTGCGTCAAATTGAAGTATGAAATAAAGTATTATACACCTAAATTTATGACCTGTTTTTGTCATTTAACAGTACTTTCAACTTGTTTAATAAAAGCTGTGTTGCTTGGGTTGCGATTCATGTACTTTTTTTTCCCACTGTGTATTTGGTCATGTTAGATAGCTTGCTGTTTTGACCAATTGTTCAATCTTGTTTTTGGAAGGAGATTCTTTATATCCCTGTGGATACGTATAAATGATGTTGCCTATCGATTCCCCCAGCCCGTTTTGGCCCTTCATACAATGGCATGATTAGGATAATCAGTGGTTATTATCAAGTCTTGCAGAGAGGAGAGCCCATTGCTGTCGGACTAAGTTTCCGTGCAGTGGACGCTGTGATTCTACGCCCCAACAAAAAAAAGTTTCCGTGCTACAATGGGTGGTAGTACATATCATCAAATCATGCATAAAATTTATTCAAAAGAACCAGTCGTCATTTGTGAGAGTTGTTCCAAACCTTTAGCCACATTTCAAACAAATTTTACCGACGGCGTGACTTATTTTGATTCGGCAGTGCACTGATTAATTTTCATCAGTGGAGGCGTGGTGCCCTGTGATGCATAGTTGACGTAAGCGCCAAGTCGACCAAAATTCACTTTTTTATTTTTTTTGCTTTCTTAACCCTCCAAGTACAAACAATCAAAGTTTCTTCGAAAAATTGTGAGATAAATTGAAAATAACGGTTTGGCGTAAGCGCCATTTGGTCGCATGAATGACGTCTCTCCACATATATGTTGACCCATAGCTATGCATAGCTGACCGTACACATCACGGGTGGCTGCTAAGCGAAGTTTAATGCACTAGGAAAGCAAGATTAGAGATTACATACACATCATAAGCCATCTATATTGATCTCCTGGAGAAAACACCTGGCCGGTTCCTTACGACGAGTTTTTCCTCGACAGATAAAGTGAAAAGGGACGAGCCTCGGAATTATGCGGAAATATAATCAAAACCACAGGTACATAAAATTACATAACGAACTAGCAAAGTTGGGTCGTTGAAATTGACGCCACCATTTATTGTACGCGTTTCCGAAAGCTCTACAGCTCTCCGAGTAGATCAAAAGGCCGCTCATAACACCACCTCGACTTTCCTTAGGGCTTCTCCAAAAGGTCTGCGTGTATGCACGATAGGATTACAAAGCAAGAGCGTATGACAGGTGCCTGGAATCGTTTGCCGAAAGAACCGGTCAGGGCAACATTGCAGGTAGGAAATTTTCTCGACTTCCCTGAGCATAGAGTTTCGTTGTACCGGCCATACAATCATACGAATGCATAAGTGGAAACTTTGACATAGAAAATTCTCAGTGGAAGTGCTAGGCGATCGACTTTTTTTCAGGCACGAGAAGATATTCTGGTAGTTTATCCGATCTTTTACACCAAATTATAGTAAACTCTATTTTTGAGGCTAGGTTTTCCTGATAAACATCGATAATTGGCGCTGATCATAATGTGCCTTTTTTGGACCCATTTGCTTATTTTGGACCCGGGTCTATAATGCGCATTATAGACCCGGGTCGCAAACACGCATACCAACTAATTTGATTACAATGATCAATCCGACGCTGCAGAAACCAATTTGTTATCTCGTAGACAAATAGGGTGACGCATATGGTATTTTGGACTCTTGTATATTACTATAACCACCTTCGTGATAGAAACATTCTAAACGCATCCGATGTGTAACAACACCTGTGTTGAAATCTATCTAGCTACAATCAGACATTATTACGGTTGGGTTGAATACACTGATAGAAAAGTAATGAAAATATTTTTGTGTCCGACACATAATTTTTTGCAATGAAATCAACAAATGATAGCTAATTTTAATCACTCATACTTCCTAAAGGGTGATACGGTCAAAATTTGGTCAAGGGAAAACGCGTGTAAATCGGTGAAATCGTTTATTTAAAAAATCAAATTAAATTTCTTTTTCAAGTTCAATTAGTATAAAATTCAGGAAAAATATTCAGTTAGCCTTCCGCTTTTCCAAATCCGAATTGCCAGGCCTTACGCTTGACCCCTGCAATCAGATTTTGTACAGCCACCTTGTCCACCTTCTTCGCCGCAGAAAGCCAGTTTGCCTTGAACTGCTGCTCGTCTTTAGCAGTTTTTTTGGTCTTCTCTAGGTTCCGCTTGACAATAGCCCAGTATTTCTCAATTGGGCGGAGCTCTGGCGTGTTGGGAGGGTTCTTGTCCTTGGGAACCACCTGCACGTTGTTGGCGGCGTACCACTCCATGGCCTTTTTACCGTAATGGCAAGATGCCAAATCCGGCCAAAACAGTACGGAACAACCGTGTTTCTTCAGGAAAGGCAGCAGACGTTTATTCAAACACTCTTTCACGTAAATTTCTTGGTTGACAGTCCCGGAAGCTATGAAAATGCTGCTTTTCAAGCCACAGGTACAGATGGCTTGCCAAACCAGATATTTCTTTGCGAACTTTGACAGTTTCGTGTGCTTGAAAATATCTGCTACCTTTCCCTTCCTTTTGCCGTATAAAACTCCTGTCCCGGAAGCTGCTTGTAGTCGGCTTTGACGTAGGTTTCGTCGTCCATTACCACGCAGTCAAACTTCGTCAGCATCGTCGTGTACAGCCTCCGGGATCGCGCTCTGGCCGTCGTATTTTGTTTATCATCGCGATTTGGAGTCACTACCTTCTTGTAAGTCGATAGTCCGGCTCGTTTTTGGCTCGATGCACGGTTGTAGACGATACACCCAGCTTATTTGCGGCATCTCGGAGAGATAGGTTAGGGTTTCGTTTGAAACTACCGGCAACTCTCTTTGTCGTCTCAGCGGCTTCCGGTTTTCGATTTCCCCCGATCCAGACTTCCTGGCTGTCGACAAACGTTCCCCAAACACTTTAATTACACTTGTAACGGTTGATTTGGCAACTTTTAGCGATTTTGCCAACTTTGCGTGCGAGTAGCTCGGATTTTCGCGATGCGCGAGCAAAATTTGATACGCTGCTCTTCTTGCTTGGACGGCATTTTGACAACTGAAGAGTGAATTTCAAAATCAAAATAGGAGCAACATTCTACACACACACACCTTCAAAATGAGGGGTGTTCGGGTTTTTTAAATGCAAAATTGAAAGAAATACGTCAAGTTGATATTGACCAAATTTTGACCTTATCGCCCTTTATTCGCATTTCTCCTTCTGCATCAAAGGCAACAGCTTTTTCATGATAGAAGACTTCCTAGATTTTCCTATCCTACTGACTTCTTTCTGGTATCGAAACTACTCCGGGCAAATTGATAGACAGTTTTTCAACATCTTTCATCGGTTTCTTTGTCAGTAGTCGCAATGTCTATCTTCGCTATAGTTGTACGAGTACTGAATAAACATGGCATGTTTGATCGTTCACGCATCTTCGGTTTGTCCTTAAGCTACGTTAGAACAGATTGCTTGAATTTGGAAGAACATTTCAAGAAATCTGACGGCACCATTTCAAAAATCAGTGGCTTAATGCCATCCCCTGAGTTTTTCACACAGTTGACAAAATCTGGAAAATTGTAAACTTCTTTTCGAGGAACGTTTCTCATCGTGCGCTCATCCGATGCATAAAATGAATCCGCTGACATAAAAGTATGCTCAGGCTCAAGGTACTTCAAATTAATTTGAGTAGTTTCATTTATAGGCGAGTTGATGAGTTAAGCTAACAGCATCATCAAATCCCAATTTTTTGTTTTGTCCTGAACAATTGCCCAGCCACAGAGTAACGACGGCGTTTTATCAAAGAGAAGAGAAACATTTATTTAAAAAAACGCTGGCAATGCAGATAAGCTTCCAATCCTGCAATCACATCGTTCCACAAAAAGGCATAAACGGGTCCATTTAGAAAGTCTCCAAGGGGAACAAATGTTTCTTTGAATGCAACGATTCTTTTGCAAAAAAATAACTTCTTTGAATAATTCCATTCTTGGAAGCTGGACCACCTACAGTCCTATAAATGAGATATAAGTAATTCACAACGACTGATCGCTATCATATTCATCTCGCACAGCAATTGCTCGTGATACGTGATCCTTTCAACTCAAACACAACTCGCATTGATCTTCGTTCGTTGTTGATACTCCTTGATCATTATCACCAGCTGCTGTGCTGATCTGTGAACAAGATGGGCTTGACAACGTTCGCACCCTTCATGCCCCAGTTGGGTAAATTTTATATTCAGGTCTCTCAACACTGGAACATTTTCTGGACTGATAAGTCTGATGGTAGATATCGTCAAAATCAAATGGGAGCTTTGCTGGTTGAACCTTTTCGTTGGCATTCGTGAAGCCAACCGATGAGAGCCTAATGTACGACATATTATTCAGAACATAGCAGCTTGGTTTTTACGCCAAACTATGAGAATAAAGGTTCAGTAATATGCCTGTTTATTCGCAAAAGCTGGCGTATGCGTTTTGAAGATGATAAAAAAATTAAACTTTTCTGATTATCTTGCTGGCCCACTTTTATTAGTGAAACTTCATCAAATGGCCAGAACATTGGGTCATAATGTTCGGTATACATTGCATTTCAGCTTAAACCTGGAAAAACGCTTTTACTCAACAATCATACCGATGGTGGTTACGTCAACTATGCATCCAAAGGCAGTGTGGCGGCAACCAGGTCTATTTCTAACCAATAGACAAGTTGCAAAATTACCAAAAATGTTCCAGGGTCGATAACCAAAGCTTCACCATGATTTTGAAAGGGCTCAAATTTATATGGATGTTTTCGGAAATAAAAAAACTAGCATGTTATTTCCTCCCATTTACTCATTTCAATATTTAATCTACAGTCTTTCTCCCCATCCAATGTCGAAGGCTTGTGGTGAGATGCTTTCATGTACCTTAAATTAATAAACTTTCTGAATCTTTTATTCCATCGACCTCTCCAACCTCCCAGTCCCGATTCCGGATTGAAATTTATCTGCGTCCTTGCAATACATGTTCGACTACACAAAATTCCTCCCAAAAGCAATACATACACTATCGACTGTGTAGAACACGCTGGCAACATCGTCGACCGGAGCAAACAAGAGTCTCACTACTCGAACACGAGCGACCGAAAACATCAACTTGCGCCGCTGCTGGCTGTCTGTGTTCAATTTCCGACGATCTCACAAATTCCGCTTAATGGGTTCGGAATGGAAGTCTTTGAAGTTGAATTTAATTAAAAACTTCAGATTTCACTTTCTGCAAGAGAGGCACTAGAAACCATAGTGTGTTCGTGCATATTTTCGAAGCACTTCTAGTTGAATGGCAATATGTTTTAATCATTAACTTTCAAATCACTTCTGTTCAAATATCCCTCGGAGAAGCCTTCGTTTATTTTTCGGAAAATCATTCGATTTTGTTGCCCATGTTAACTTTAACATTTTCGCAAATAACGGCTCATCAATGAAGGGTGGGAAGCCATTATTGGAAATATATTTTCTGTCTGCTTTTGATTTTGCACCGGAGATCAACGTTTTTATGTCGAAGGTCCCCATTTTCGCTTGGCCGCCAGCATTATTTTGCCAACAATCACCGGAAACGAACCAAGCGAACCCCCCTGGAAAAAAAATGAAAAATGCCATTTTCTACGCCCGGGTGTCTCAACCGTTAGCAGCAGGAGGATATTTTCTCACACTTCCTTTTTCGATTTCCCATTAAAAGGCAATTTGATGTTTTTACGCAAAGTGATAATATCTCTTTGGCGCTGATCCCCATTTTGAATTTTCGGTCGGTTTCGAAAGGGGAGGTGATGTTTTCCACTAGAAAAAAGGGTTGTTAAGTAGAATTAATGAGTTCAATTAACATGGATAAAAATAAGCTGCCTCTTTTGGTTGTGAAGATAACCTTCCTGGAGACGGGGCCTTCGAGGGGGTTTCGGTAGTTTCCAAAATTATTTTAAATGCGCATTTTCTCGGAAGGTGTAGTTCCGTAAAAAAAATTATGCCTCATTATTTAGGCATTTTGGTGAAGGAAAAATACAGCAATTTCCTAGAAATTCAAGAAATATTTAATAGAATGCAGCATGCATTAAACAAGAGCGACTGAATGTTCTGTTTTTAAAGTGGTTACCCTGCCACCTGGTGGGCAGTACACTAGTCAGTTGCCTATATAAAGGGTGTCCCACATCAAATTGCATCACGGAAAAAAAGCTGTAGAACATTATCTAGTTGACCGATCCTTTTCAAACTTTCAGACAATAAAAAATAGCATATAAGTACGATTTTTGTTTATTTATTTTATTCAATTTCAATACCATAACCGTACGATCACCCCGTACGCCTAACTCCATTTATTAGGTTCTGTACAACATTTGGCTGCAGCTTCTTCTGTAAGCAAACCCAATTTTTCTTTATGTCTTCCTCAGATTTGTCCTTCTTGGGATGCTTTTGTAGTGCCTGCTACATAATAGCCCAGTATTCTTCGATAGGCCTTGATTCTAGTGCGTTGGGAGAGATCATGTCCTTGTGTACGAAAATAACCCCGTTGGCTGCGTTCCACTCAAGGAAAACATTTGAATAGTGTCACGAAGCTAGATCGGACCAGAAAATCTTTGGGTCCTCCTGTTGCTTCAAAAGAGGAAGCATACGCTTCTGTAGACACTCCTTGAGGTAGATCTCCTCGTTGACAATCCTGATAGTCACGAACGGCGCTCTCCGTTTGTCACATAAGCAAATCGCTTGCCGAATCATGTACAGTGGTGGTCACGAAAATAAGGCCACCCCTTCACTCCAACAACAAAATCGATAAAATTCACAATGAAAAACATCACAAGAAGAGCTCACTCTATCTGTCATTATAGGAACTTTGTTAGTAACAAATTAAGTTGAAATTAAATCTGCTATGTGTCTCTCGTGCATGAAGAAAGACTTATTTATCCAGCAGCTGTCAAATTCGGTTGGACACGAAAATAAGGCCACATAAGCGGAACCGCTCAAATTCAAAATATTATACAAAATTCGTCGTTGTAGGCTGTGTTGAACTGGTTAGTAACTAAATAACACTTGATAAACAATATATTCAATCTATTTATGTTTGATATACAGCAAAAATGGGACGTGCAATTCATTTTTCACACTCGCAGAGGCAATTGATTTTGAAATGGCATAGTGAAGGTAAATCTCAAAGAGAAATCGCTAGAATGGTAGGGGCATCTCGTTGCATGGTGCAAAATGCACTGAAAGTACAAAACAATATTGACAACTGCGGACCTAAACGTAAAACAACAAGTCATACCGACCGTCGAATTGGTTATGTCTCCAAATATGATCCCTTCAAATCAAGCAATAAAGCTGGAGCTTCAGCTTGAAATTAGTGCACGCACTATTCGCAGAAGATTTCAAGAGCTGGTCGGGTGGCTATTAAAGTTCCTCTACTCAGTAAAAAGAATATTCGAAACAGGCTAAATTTTGCGAAACAACATTTGAATTGGTCTGGTCCCGATGGCATCAAGAAATGGTGGAACGTACTATGGAGTGACGAAATAAAAATGAATTTATTTGTACTGGATGGTAGAACCTACGTCAGACGACCACCGGGCCGAGAATTTTCACCAGTGTACACTTAGAAGACGGTCAAACATGGAGTCATTTAAAAATAGTTAATTTTCACCAAAACGCACATGGCCTTATTTTAATGACCATGCCTATTTTATTGATCATCAAACTTGTGCTGGATGGTTAAGAACAGTAGTCCAGAAGCTGTCGAAGTCGAAATTGACAATAAGGCTTCGTCAGCATCTGGGTGTACAGTTTCTGGGCCCATGAGTTTCCCACCGTATTTTGCCGTTCATCATGATTTAGAGCCTACTACACTTTGTACGTATGCAGTTCTTCCCGGTTCTTGGCTCTGTGAACGGAAGACTTGGAAGGATTCAACATTTTGGCCTCATCCCTAACCGAAGTATTGGGATTCCACTCAAACACTTTCATGACACGCTTGTGATCCTAATCACTAATAGAACATAGATTTTGGCCGCATGGGTAGAATTTAATGAAAATTTGGGTGGATTTAGTTCATAGTGCATTATTTACATCCTGCAAGTTTTAAAGTCCTGTAATCAAAACTCGCGGAAATGGAGTCGAAAGAACAGCTCGTGCGTGATAAAATTTTGCGCATTCATCACGATAACAAGGATCTCTCGCATCGTTCCATCGCTAAAACGTTGGGAATCGCGAATTCTACGGTGTCACGAGTGATTAAGCGGTTCGAGGAACGGTTGACCACCGATCGGAAGCCCAGAAGTGAAGGAAAAAGTATTCCGTACAACACCAAAAATCACAACCGCGTAGTTTGGGCCTTCAACCGAAATCCGAACGCCTCCGTTCGGGATGTGGCTAAGAAGCTGCACCTAAGCCGAAGTTTTGTCCAGAAGGCCAAAACTAAAGCTGGGCCTCGAACGTTCAAGGTACAAAAGGCCCCTAATCGCGACGAGAAGCAGAACAAGTCCGCCAAAACCCGTGCCAGGAAGTTGTACCTCAACATGCTGGACGAAAGTCGAATGCTGCATCATGGACGACGAAACATATGTGAAGGCCGACTTCAAACAGATCCCCGGCAACCTGTTTTTCACGGCCAAGGATAAGTTCAGCGTTCCGGAGCATGTCCGCACTCAGAAGATGTCCAAATTTGCGAAGAAATTCCTGGTTTGGCAAGCCATCTGCACGTGCGGGAAGCGGAGTGCACCTTTCGTGACCCAGGACACGATGAACGGACAGGTGTACATAGAAGAGTGCCTCCAGAAGCGGCTGCTTCCTCTCCTGAAGGCCCACAACGTCCCAACAATCTTCTGGCCGGATTTGGCCTCATGCCACTACCCAAGGACGTGCTGAAGTGGTATGCGGACACTAAGGTCAATTTCCGTGCCGAAAATGTTCAACCCTCCCAACACTCCGGAGCTCCGCCCCATCGAGAAGTACTGGGCGATTATGAAGCAGCACCTTCTTAAACGACCTATGGTAGTGAAGACAGTCGAGGAACTGAAGAAAGTATGGGTTTACATGCAAAAAACGGTTGATTCACAGGTTGTGCAGAATCTTATGGCCGGTGTTAAGGCCAAGGTGCGGGCATTTGCGTATGGACTGTAAATAAAATACGAGTAAAATGATAAAATGAAGTTTAATAGTTATATCGCATCCCTGAAAATTTGATGGCAATCGGATGAAAACTCGAATTTTGCGAATCAATTTTATGTGTGGCAATTTCATCGTGGACACCCTTTAAACAACGTACTTCTGAAGAGGCGCCAAGGATTGGTTGGAAAATTGGTCCTGTGAGTTCTGCTATTGACAAAAAGATCTGGGATGCCTTTAAGCAGATACCATCGCCTTCCGTTCGAAATGTGGCGAAAAAGATAGGAACCTTGCCGTCTAACGTGATGCGCGCAAAAGAGACAAACTGGAAGTCGAAGAAATACTAAAGGAACTCAAATCAGGCCGCGTCAACGAAACTGAGAGCCTGGAAACTATATGATACAGTTTTGTATTGAAATTCGAGGTGTATTAACATGGACGACAAAACGTATGTGAAATTGAATTATAAAACCCTTCCCAGACTAAAATACACCACTGTACGCAAGGACAGAGATTTCCCCGGAACGGAGAAGGCAATTTTCACCGAAAAATTTGGCAAGAAGGTTATGGTGTGGCAGGAAATATTTGAATGCGGAAAAATATCTAGCCCGTACGTAACATTGGAGACAATGAATACACAGAAACACACCAAGAAATGCCTCCAGAAGTGTTTATTGCCGATGATAAAGCTGCATAATGGTCCAGTCATAATTTGGCCTGCCTTGGCATCATGTCATTACGCCAAGGACACACTAGGCTGGTACGAAAGCCAAACTGTCTGCTCCGTGCCAAAAGACATGAATCCGCCAAATTTCCCGGAGGCACGGCTAATCGAGAAATTCTCGACTTTGATTAAAGCAAAGCTACAGAAGTTGGTAAAACCAGTGGATGACATTGGAAAAATTTAAAAACTGCAACCCTGCA
>JASCZW010010600.1:0-35889 GCA_034211315.2 Aedes japonicus | reverse complement strand
AGTTTATGCAGCCAGCTCATTCTCAGCTCCAGTTTTTCCGCAAATTTCAATATACATTAAACCGAGGACAAGGGGGCCCCAAATGAAGTATCATTAATTATCTGTTCCGTATTTTTCTGCTATTATTAAGGATTCTCCTAATTTATATCGTTCCACCAATGGATGCCTTGGGTCCATTTGCTAAAGGTGCATCAGTGCCTGTCGCTGTCATTATTTCATTCATTGTGCGTTCATCTGTTTGGTGAACTGTTACTAACGTAGCCATGCTCATCCTGGTTGCCTAGCCAGTGCTGTTGTGTTTTGATCTGTACTTACATCTCGAAAGCCTTACAATGGCGTTAACAGCGAAAGTTGTTGAGCTGGTGAGAGAATCTTCTAATTCAGCTAGTTCGTTCTGAAAAACTTGAATTGAATATGTGAATAAGCGTTTCATTCGAATATGGGATCCTGAAGAGGAGTCAACATCTTTTTTTATCAGAAGAAATATCCTGACACAATAAATACACTTCCATTACTGAAAATGAGGAAAAAATACAGCAAGCTGATCAGTTTTGGCATATTTTCTCGCGCACAAATCAATAAAATAATTGCTTTATTGCCTGCAATGCTCATTTGCGATTTAGGCTTCGTTGCATTGTACGTTTGACTCAGTCTAGCATTGTTGACTGATACTTTGCAAAAAGCTCGAGAGTTATCTGGTTTCAAACTAGAGAGCCATGGAGAATACGGTGTAAAGTTGAGTGTTCCAAATGAAATCAGTACTTGCCTTGATGGAGAACTTTATCTGCGGATATTGCTCATGTTACATTGTCAAGAACTGAAGTTTTATGTGAAGGGAATGTTGTTATATGAGATTGAACGTACATCGAATTTTTCTGTTTCTTCAGATGGCTGGAGACGTTTCAGTTCGATTTGAGCTGCATCTCAGCGTAGTAGAGGCTGCCTCGTGCCGATATGGTAGTTCGACGGGTCTTGGTACGAGAATTGCCGAATGGGCTTGAATATCATTGTCTCAGGCTGACAGATTGGAAAATTGAAATGCGGAAAATGCGGGATCATCGGGAATTTCTGCCCCATGGAAGGAACATATACCTTTTCAAATGATTTGAAGTGTCTTTGTCATTCATCGATTCATTGTTTATTCAAATTAAAACGTACGTTTAGCTAGCGGCGGTCTATTTTAACATCTTTGTATAGTTGATTTGCATCAGCAAGCAAATGAATCAGCCAGTACAGACTGATTGTGTTCACACTGCGTAATATTCTTGCCACAACTCCACTACCTATCATCTGTTCAATCATACAATATCCAGAGATCAGATACTTTGTTTTTCGCAGAGACCAAGGATTTTCGCAAACTTTGACATGGATTGGTTTATGGTAGAGTGTGAATGTATGCATCCACGCAAATGATATTGATAGTGCTGATATGATATTGACACGTTGGGTTCCATGACAAGAAGCACTAGTGACGTTTCAAGGATATGATCCCTGCATTGGCACACAATGCTGTCAGTTATAGGAGGATCAGCCTGGACTGATATGCATGTTCAGCCTCCCTGAGGAATTTGGTGAAATTCAACCTTACTAGCAGGCAGAATTTACGTCTCTCACAATGGAAAAGGCAGAAACTGAGATACCAAAGTTCGAAAAATCTCTGTAAATTAATGCCTAGAAACTGTAGTCTCATTTGAGAGTTTCTCGGTATTTACTTTAAGATTTGTTTTGTTTTCCTGAGGTTTACTGAAAGAACATTATAAAATCAGTGATTTCCAGGCTCCGAAGCCTAACTGCGTCTTTCTGTGGTCAGACAATTTCCAGAAATTCAGATTATTCCCTAGGAACAGGTAATTGTCCACAACCCAAGGAGCTTACCACGAGCTCAGGAGTTTCCAAAGTAAAGGGTTCTTCAGGCGCAGGTAGCTATCCAGAAATTCAAGGGGCTTCCAGAAGCCTAGAAATCAACAGACATTTGAATATTTTCCAGAAGTCATACAGGGAAATTTCCCGAGGCCTCAAGGAACTTCCAGAAAATTAGAGAACTTCCAATAGAAACAGTCAAGTATGAAGCTTTTCAACAGTCAGGATCTTCCCAGAGATTTATGAACTCTATGAATTTCATGAAATTTACAAGATAGTTGCACTTTGAGAAATTCAGTGAATATGTAGGAGTTCAAGAAATCTCTCCTGAGTTCAGTGTTTCTCGCAAGTAGTCCTTAAGGAAATGCTCACAAAGACAATTTCCCCAAAGATCAGGAAACTTCAAAGGTCAGAGAATGTCCTGGGCAGAATTCAGAGAATTTACATTTCAGAAGCTGTATTCCAGAAAACTTCCTTGTGATCGAGCTTCCACTATAGGTAACGTCCCAGATAAAGAAAAACTGATTTTAGCACTTGTGTGCCTAGGAAACATTCAAAGGATTTTCCATAAAGCTTGGAGTATTTAGCATCTCTCCAGTGCGATCGAGAAACTTCTCCACGTTCCGAAACATCCCAAAGTTCAGGCATTTGGGGTTTTGAAGAAGAACTTTAAACTTCTACTACTGATACCTTCGAACTCCAACCAAAACGAGAATAAAAGAGTCTCAACTATTTAATCAATTACAGAATTCTCATCTTACCACAATCTGGAGACAGTAGTGCTTCTTCTACGGTTTGTCATCTCGGTAATGCTAATTATCTCAGAAACTAACGTAGTTTCCAAGATTTTTCATTCTCGTATTATTTAATATGTAGATACTTGCTTTTATCACAGAATATAAATTGCGGAAGTAAAATAAACTTGAAAGCAAGATCTGATTTAAGTTCCCGTCATTTATGTGAAAGTTGTTCCATTCATACGACAAGGTAAATTTTGAAGTTCATCCAGTTTCAAAACGTTAATAATTTCGGCACTAAATGAACTTCTAAAGTTCCACTATCTTCATCTCGAAAGGCAGGGCAACTTCATACAGGTCTGAAACTTCCACATTTTAATAACTGCCGAGAGTTTCGGGCTTGTTCATTATAGATATTTCCACTAATTATCGAAGTTACTAAATTACATGTTTAAAGAGGCTCAGTAAAGAAATTTAGAAGCTTATATAGTTCCAGTATAAAATAAAATTTACAGGTTCATCACAAGTGATGGCATAATGTTTTGAGGTTTGGTCTGAACAGTCAAATCCAAACTACGATTTGAACTACCGTTGAAGATGCCCTGGTATTGTGAATCCTGTCCATCTGCAGCGAATGCGTCTTGAGTTACGAATCAAGTTTGCAAGGGCGTTAACATTACGGCAGAAAGAAGAATTTACACGCCGTCCGATGCTGTCGGTTTCCAGAGAAAGAAAATGGCCTGGACAGGTTTTGGCTGAATCCAAGAAGGAGCTACCAAATTCTGACAACATCTGTTGAAAATCATCTTCATGTCAGCACGAGTATCTAAATAAATGGAAAGTGTCTGGTAATAAAACAAACTGGATATACAGCTCGTAGATCTTGCTACCAGTAATTTATATTAACTCATCTTAATATCAAAATAGAGCAAACAGCGTGAAATTGAAAATGCGGAATTTTACATTGAAGATTGTAATAACCTGAATTTATCATTTTCGTCAACTGTTATAGTCTTCTAAGCGTAGTGCTTGACATGAAAATGGTTCGCTGGGCGAAAAGCTGTCAAGATGCACATACTATAGCGCCATGCAGGGTTATCGATGGCCCCTTTGCAGCCAAAATTGATAAATTATCTTCACACAAATTATTACTTGGCAAAAAGAATCTTTACTACTGCACCCCAGCTGCTTGATGACCTGAAAGTTACTTGCTCTGGCTGTTTGTTATCAGTGAATTTCAGGCTCCAATTAATAGCGTTGAAGGTGAGGAATAGTATCGCACGGGAGGAGAAGATTCAGTGCAAATGGATGATTGATTGATTGCGGCGATCTCGCACCCCACATTAGACAGCTAATTTGGCTGTTTCTTTCCGTCACTTCTAACGTCAGTTTCACCTATGGACAAGCAAATGCGGTATGTATGAGCTTCATACCAGATTGATTCAGAGTTATTTGTTATTGGGGCTCGAGATAAGCCAAAAGGTTCTCTTAACCATAGTATAATGACTGTATCTAAAGGGAGATAGTCAGCCCATCCATCATTACTGTGGAAAATGATCCCCACTCCATGACTATTCCCAACTAGGAGATTCGACAATAGCTCTGTCATGTTTAGTCGGCAATTGTCAGTCATCGTAGACAAGACACAATCTGGGATAGAGGATCAAGTACGATGAACGTCAAAATCCGTTTCGACTACAGCAGGTTTGCCGATGCAGGTCATCGATGGATTTAGCCTTGAAGAATCAGCCAATATATCAATAGGAATGGTATATAGTCCCAGCAGGAACCAGAATTAAATCACGCTGCGTTAGTCAGTTTGATCCGCTCGCGAAAGATGATGTCGCTGAAGTTTAATTTGACTCCACCCTACGAAATTTACTGTCACAAGAATGTGTTCTGCTGGGGTATTTCGAGCTAGATGCCACCCACGGATACTAGTAAAGGCCTGTCTGATTTTGTAGGCAGACGATGATTTTGTTTGCAGACACTGACAAATAAAGCGTACAATTATATAAGAGGGTGTGATTATTGCTGGCTAAAGATGGACCTAATGAAATAAAATGAGTTATACAAAATTTAACTATTTTGGTAACCTGTTTTATGATCACCATATTTCACCTGACCATCAGACATGGAATGGCGTCATTCCGTAACTCCATTCCACAGTTCACCACAGTAATCATAGAGGTGAGTCTCTACGAAAGATATAGATGTCCTGCGGAGATGGGGAGCCTACGGTCGAATATAAAGACCGTTACATTGAAGCATTGTGCGACAGAACATTTATCCATCTGACGTCATAACATCTCACGGCCATTACAGTCGAGGATCCCATCAATGATCAGGTTCAACTTCACGGCCTCGTTCCGGCCAGGCCAGTCGGTCATCGGAAACAGGGATCGCTCTGATGATATGACGATGGCAGCGCAGTGTCTGAGCGGAAATACTTCAACATTGAGGCGGCAGCATCGTCGTCACGTGGCAGAATTTGTTCCACTTGCTCAACTATCATTATTTATCGATCGATCTGTTCAAGGCAGTATGGCAAGGCCGCGCAGACAATAAAAGCGATTGACTGTCTTCAAACACCGGATTGCTGTAATAATACGATACGGTTATGGCTGGATAATGGCTGCCATCTAAATCTGGACATGCGCAGAGGCGAAGTAACCTGAATCTCGATGTCTGCTTCCATGACATTCTCGGTGAGATAATATTTGAAACACACGGTGCTCATTTCAGCCCCATTCTGCCGATTCCTGATAATCTGAAAACACTGCACCAGACGACAGAAGTCATTTAACATGCCGCTTCAATTCCATCACGCTCTATAGAAGGCACAATTTCATTTGAAACAGTTCTGTTCTTGCCAGCGAATTGCAATTACACTTGCTTCCATGTCTATCTTTCGTTTGAGGAGGAATAGCTGTCAACGCCAAACAAGACCACACTCATCTCGATTTTGCTGACATCATACATGGGTACGATACAGCGAGAGTACATACGGCGCCGATTCACAGCATTTGTACTAGTGCATCAGAGACGCTTCTGCTATTCGATCAAAGTAAGATTTAATTTCATCTTCTTCAAATTTATATGGATCAAGGCAGAGATATTGAACTTTGCGGTCATCTAGTTGCATCAAAATGAGGAGAAACGGGTAAAATGTGACTTGTACAAAGTTCAACTATTAAACATTGCCACTAAATTTGCCGCATTTTCCTTAAAAGATGTTTATTGCTTAGACTCCATCATAATCAAATAAATGGGATTTGATCTACTCGGCCCACTGCCTTAATTGTGTTACATTAACTTTTAATTTGCTACGCTTGATAATTGAAAAGATATTTCGACGGGGACAAAAATCTGACACCTGGAGGATTGATACTGGAGCCATGCATAATGCAAATTGGAGAAAAGTGTTCCGACCAGTCTACGCTCCATACAAAATTTCCGTGAGAAAGATTGTTTGTGTAGTTTTCAGATCTCGCAAAATGAGGTTACGCGAGGGCGAACAAGAGGCACGCAGCTCTTCATACATAATATGATACCAGTTACAATGATAGCTGGTTTATCAATACAAAATCACATGCAGATTGAATGAACGGCAAAATATGCTCTGAAGACAGTCGCTTTGTTAGCCACCATTTCTGTCATCATGCATTTGTTCTTCCACAACCTTCCCAAATATCAGTTGTGAGCGAATATCAGAACACATATTTTGGTCCAGTTATAGCAAGATACTTTTAACATGGAATTAACCAAGTCCATTTTCAGCAGCTCTTTTCGTCCATCAAATACATCCATTTCAGCTCATTTTGTCACACGAAAAAAAATTGCACTAGAAATTGTCATGGTCTCCGGATCAGCTAGGTTACCGTGAACTGAATTGCTCCATCACAGAACTAAATTATTTGAGGAAAATCTCGAAAATGCGAATTGCCCGATGATCTGCCTGATTTTAGAATGCGTTTCTTCAGACCATTGTCGGCACTTACGTACATTTTGGCAACTGGTGTCTATTTGATTTGTTCCGCTGCGATGTTTCCTGGCATTGAATTCGAAATTACAGCAGGATTACGGTTACTTGCGCACGCAATGATCTTTTTCGCCAGCTCATGCCAGAATCTCAGGATTCTTTAGTCCTCCCTTAGTTGTCATACTTGATCGTTTGCTCCTTCTAGTATCAACGCCATTATAGGATTACTTGATGATTAGTAAATACATTCACGATTATCAGTCATTCTAAAATGCGTAGACTCATCCAATTTCTTTGGCTGTTTTCATGCTAACATCCAAATTAACTGCTTCGTTATCTTCATCTAAATATATCGGAAGTTTGAAAACGCGCGGTCTTTCTCCCGAGCAGCAGTGTAACTGTGCATAAATGGGTGTGTTTGCGGTTTTAACAAGCAAACTGACTAAAGGTGTGAGGTACGTATAGCTGCCAGTGAGCTATCAACTGCGTTCTTCGAGATTCTCATCTGCAATACGGTTCCCGCGAAACTCAAACATTCTTCTCGCATCGTTCGAAATGGCGAAAGTGCCAGTATCTTCGGCGACTACGTTATGCGCCAAGCGAGAAAATGGGCCTGTAGATTGTCGGAAATACAGCCAAACGAAGACAAACAGGCCGAACTAAAATGGTTCGAAATACATTAACCGCTTCAATTAGATCCGCCGCGCCAATACGGACTATGCATAAAACCGATTGTTAACTACGGAACATAGCTCTATTGGCGCCTTTGCGAGCGAAAATGATGTTCCAGGATCATATTGAAAAGCCATTTCATACCCTGATACCTGATCAAACAGCATGGAAGAATCTGGCTGGGTTCTTACCTGATCTTTCTGCCCGTTTCTCTTTCAAGATTTCAGTTTCATTGCTCACAATTGTTTATCGTTTGCTCAATCCCACGTACCAGATGCATCTCCACAAGACACCGAGAGCGATACAGGCAGCTCTGACACAGGTAGGTGCTACAATCACATGATATATGCCCAGGGAGTCGAGAGTTTTCCTAACGAAAAATTTAGAGTGAATCCAGCCACCACAGCATGGCGCTTCGCTCAGGCCGCGGCTCAAAGAGGATTCCACTGCCACTACCTAAATCATACTAGAGCGGCACAAAGAAACAATGTTGTGTATGCAGCATCAGTCAGCACAGAGACTGCCCCATAGCACTCATGGCCTGACGAAGGCGAAATTGAGAAACACATAAACCAGCGGAGCGTGAGACTTGTAAGATTGGCCGAGACCAGAAAAGGAGAGAAGCACAGCAGGCCATGGTTGTTGCCGGGAAGGAAAGCCAGAGAGCGTCTTCATCCCATCAAGAAAATCAAATGAAGACGGAAAAATCGAGCCTACATTGCCTGCATCAAATACCTACAACAGGTCTCAGCTTCTCATCTGAGAAGAAGGGGATTTATCTTCGAACAGCCTAGGCATTCTCGGCCGGCCACGGTATCGATTCGGTACATGAGAATCTGAGATCGCTCCTTCAGCAGGCATGCAGAATTACTACTTATGCTCCATTCGATAACTCATTGAAATGTGCATTTGTTCATAACGATATTTCGTTGGGATGTTCTTCCGGATCAACGTACATTGCCTTACTTATCATTCAGTAGTGCAACAGCACTATCAGAAACAGCCAAACATTAATTGCAATCATATCCATGCCAGCACGAATCACCAGAAAGCAGAAGAGCAAAATGCCCATTGCTTCTCGATTGTTCCAATTGAACGTCAAGACGGTTTGGCCAGCTTCGCAACGCCATGAGGTACTGGGTAATATCCACGGATTCCACAACAGTTGCTGAATTTGAAGATGCCCGCATTGTTTTCCTTCACCATTAATCCGTCCATCGTAATACAAACATTGCAGGCTGAGCGTATTGAGAGATGGTCACACTCCCTTGTTAGAGTTGTCATTTCTCCCGAAAGAGATGAGTTTGCACCATCACAAATTTGTAGTGTTTCCACAGACAGATTGCTATAAACCATTGGCGCAGATATTAGCTCCCTGAAGTAAAATGTTTGAAGAATACGCTGTTCAATTCTGTAGTAGCTCTCCGAAAAGAATTAACACTTTGAACTCATCATCATCATGCTTACCGTTACATCAAATTCATTTTATTATGTAACACAAAATCCAGCGCTGCAAAGCTATCAGTAGTGGTTGGCGAGCTGAACCAAGGACGTTATTTTTACCTTACATCCCACTGCGGGATAGGTCAAGGCACGGACAAATCCGCCACCCTGACAGGCAAAAGTAACGTGTTTGATTCGGCTCATGTACTACTGATAGCTTGTAGCGGTAGTTTGTACACACTCTGTTTTTTTGCAAGGTTTTGTGTTACACCAATAAAATGAATTTGATAAACTAACAGTAAGCATGATGTTGGGTTCAAAGTGTTGAATTGGGTTTTCGGAGGGAAAGCACTTGCAAATTGGACAACGATATTCTTTAAACAATTTTACTCCAGGAACTAATGTCTGCACTAAGCAAGTTGAATGGTTTATAGCAATCTATCTAATAAGAACCACCTAAAATTACGCTTGATGGATTCCCAAACTCATCTCTTTCGGGAGAGAGTATTATCTCTTTCGGGGGAGAGTGTATTATCTCCAATACGCTCAACCCCTGCAATGTTTAATGATACAGTGGACGGATTATTATAATTTGAGAAAACTTAATGCAGACGTCTTCTAAATTCAGCAGCTTGACAGGAAATCCGTGGGTACCTTGGTACTTGGTACCTCATAGCGTTTACGAAGCTGGCCAAAAACCTCTTTGAGCTACCTCTCGTCTTGACTTGTTCAATATTAGACAATATCGAAGAAAACGATTTGGTAGGCGTTTTTGTGGACGCTATTTTGCTCTTCCTCTTTCTGGTGGTTCTTTAGTCGAGTGCGTTTTTATTGGCATGGACTGGATAAGATATGATTGCAATTAGTATTTGGCTGTTTCTATTAAATTACTGTTGCACTTCTAGTTATTAAAGTAAAAAACTAATGGCCGCGTTTTGATCCAGAAGGAGTTTTTATGTAAAAATATCATTATGGTTCATGCACATTTCCATGAGTTATCGAAAATAAAACGCAAAAGACGTGAGAGAATTCTGCATACTCGCTTTGAAAACCGAAAGGTCTGGAGGAATGATCTCAAAGGTTCTCATGTTGCCAAAATCGACTGTAAATACCGTACTTAAATGTAGCCGGGAAATATAAACTGTTCCGAAAAATATAAATACACTTTCTTTCTCAAATAGCTAAAGACCTGTTGTGATTTTTCATTATTTTATTCTAAAACATGTAAATACATTTTTTTTCCATCTTCATTTAAATTTTCTTGATTTTTCCTAGGGTAGAAGACTTCTCTAACTTTTCCCTTAACAGTACTCATAAGCTACTGCACTGTGCTTTCTCCTCCTTTTTCACAATTTTCAGCCAATCTTTTTTAAATTTTTCCACACTCCGCTGGTTTTATGTGTTTCTCAATTTCGCCTTCGTCAAAACCCATAAAGTTTCTATAGGGCGAGTCTCTGTGCAGTTTGGTGGATTCATCTCCTTTGGTACCTCTACAACATTGTTTCTTTGTACCACTCTAGTGCATATTTAGAGTAGTGGCAGTGGGTCCTCTTTTAGCTCAGTCAGTAAAGGCGCAGCTACAAAGCAACACCATGCTTGAGGTAGCTGGGTTCGATTCCCGGTCTGCTCTAGGAATTTTTCGTTAAGGAAAACTTCTCGACTCCCTGGGCATATAGCGTATGATTGTATTTGCCACACAATCATACTAATGCACAAATGGTACCTGGCATCGAAAGCTCTCAATTAATAACTGTGGAAGTGCATCTAGAACATTAAGTTGAGAGCAAGCAATAAGCTAATTGTGAAAGCAATAAGCTTGAAATGCTAAAGAAGAAAAAGCAGGCAGAAAGCAAAATCAGGCCAAAAGATTGTAGGTTGTTATGCTGTTTGATCAAGGGTAGCATCAAGGGTGTAAATGGCTTTCAATGATCCTGGAACATCATTTTCCTTCCGCAAAGCATAAAACTGTGTTCCCGGCAGAGTTTAACAATCGAGTTTTATGCAGGTTTCATCGTCCATGATAACACAGCCCGATTTGTTGGCCAGCAGTTTGTCGTACAGCTTTCGAGGCCTCGGTTTTACAGATTCAGCCTGTTTGATGCTTCGCTTTGGCTGCTTCTGTTTCCGACGAATCTGCAGGCCCATTTTCTGCTTGGCACGCATAACATTAGTCACCGAAGTACTTAACTTTTTCGCCACATTTCGAACTGATGCTGAAGGATGACGCTTGAAATAGTTTGGTCGATTGTAGGGACAACGGAACCACGTGTTCTACCCCGTCTCGGGAAATCTTCGAAAGAGCACAGTTGTTGGTGCTTCCGCAATGCGGTTTGAACTGCTCCGACGCTCACACCTTCTTCCTTAGTCAGTTTGCTGATTAAAAAAACCACTGCAGGCGCACCGTTTGTGCACAATTTGTTTTCTTTGCTCGGGAGAAAGACCGCGCATTTTCAAACTTCCGTGCGACAAGTTGAAAAAATGGCAACATCAGTTTAATTTGGATGTTAACAACATGAAACAGCCAAAAATTGGATGAATACTGCACGCATTTTAGATTGACTGATAATCATTGGTGTATTTATAATCATCAGAACAGTCTATAGTAACGTTGATTATAAGAAGAACAAACGATCAGAATTGACAAGCTAAGATAACTAGGGAGGTTCAAAAGGATCCTGGGATTTCTTGGCATAATTTGGCGAAAAAGATCATTGCGTTGCACAGTACAATTCGGCGAATCTGTAAGCGAGAAGAATTTCGGTAGAACCATGCCAGGAAACATCGCAACAGGACACTGAAACAAAACCTGGTTGCCAAAAATTGTGCAGGGAAGTTGTACGACCAATGAGTGCACAGAAAAAAAAGCATTCCTAAAAATCAAAACAGATCGTGAACTAGTTCACGTTTTCGGATTTTCCCTCCAAGCGTAATTTAGTTCATGATTAGGTAATTCAGTTCACGGTGTATTTTTGCTTGTTCTCGAATTCATGACTGCAGTTCACGAATATGGGTACAGATTTATTTTTTTCGTGTGACAAAATGAACACAATGGATGTATTTGATGGACGAAAAAACTTACTTGAAAATGGACTTAGGACAAATTCCATGTTAAAAATAGTATCTTGCTATAACTTAGTTAAAATATGTGTTTGCAGATAAATTCAATCACAAGCTGATGATTTGGGAAAGAATTGTGGAAGAGAACAAATGCACTGAAGTGACTAGAAATGGGCAACTTAACAAAAACGACTGTCTTCAGAACATAATTTTGCCGTTCATTCAATCGCATGAAGGTTTTGTGCCCGATTAAGCCAACTGTCATTGTAGCCGGGAAATCATATTATGGTATAAGCAGAATACTGTCGATTTTATAAAGGGCTTGTTCATAAATCACGTAGCCTCATTTTTGCGAATTTCAAAAAAAAAAACTTTCCCCCTCGTAGTCTTTTCTCCTTTTTTTTTGAAATTTTGTATGGAGCGTAGACTTTGGTCAGACCCCTTTTCTCCAAAGAAAAGTTTACGTGGTATATGCATAGCTCCAGAGAAGTATCAATCCTCCAAATTGTCCAGATTTTTGTCCCATCGAAATATGTTTTTCAATTATCAAGCGTACTTAAATTAAAGATATGTAAACACAATTAAAACAGTGGGCAAAAATGAATCCAAAATCCCATTTATTTAGACGGTGCCGAGTAGGAGTCCTAAGCAATAGCTTATCTTTTAAGAAAAATGCAGCAAATTTAATGATTAATAGTCTCATTTATGGTTGAACACAGTAAGTGTCCCATTTTGCCCGTTTCTCCCCTCATTTTTGATGCAAACTAGAATTGTTACCCAAAAGTTCAACTCGTCTCTACTATATTGCACCCAAGTGCACTGTAAATTTGAAAAAAAGGTAAAGAATTGAATGGAACAAGTCTTACTTTGATCGAATGCCAGAAAGTGGCCCATTATACCCGATTTTCCCTCATACTTGGAAAAACTCATACACCGTGCGGTTATGAAGATCGGCGCCAGCAATATTACTCTCACTTGCTCGGTACTTATGTATAAATGTCCGGAAAATCGAATGGTGGTGGTCTTGTTTAGCGTTGACCTCAGGATTTGACTCATTTTAACCGACTGCTCCTCAAACTTAAAAAAAAATAAACATAAACAAGTGTAATTGCAATTCGCTAACAAAATTGAACTGATTTCAAATAAAAGAAATTATTGCCTCTATAGAGCGTGATTAGTTCAAACTGCTTTGAAAGTATTCAAATTAAGCAACATATGTTAAAATGACTCTAATAGGTCTGAATTAGAAATGTTTCAAATTATCAAAGGAAATCAACAAAATGGAATTTCAAGTAACTTTAAAATGTGTTTCAAATATTATCTCACCATGCCCTTTGTTTGAGTGTCACTAAATGAACTTATCCGAAAATTCAAGGTTACTTTCGCCTCTGCACATGTCCGGATTTTACCGTGCCCAGCCATTATCTTCGATTGTAGCGGCTCATAGCCGTATCGAATGTGTCCCAACTGTCCAGTTGTGGCAGAGGCGAGTCAATCGCTTTTTATTGTCCTGCACTTGGCCTTTGCCGCTCTACTTGCCGTTTCTTGCAGTCGGTCAAAGATCGATAAATAATAAATAGTTGAGCAAGTGGAAGACTCTCTGCCACATGACGACGACGAGGACGACGATGATGATGGCTACCGCCGCAATGTTAGCGTAGTTCTTGAGCCTCCCACTCAAACACCTCCACTGCCATCGTCATATCATCAAAGCGATCCAATGTTTCCGATTGGCCGACAACAACCGGAGACAGGTAGAGTGGGATTGCTCCGGTCGACTCGAGTGAGTGGGACCACTCGACTGCAGCAATAATAAATGAAATGTTATGACCGGTCAAGACAAGATAAATGTTCTAATCACACAATGCTGTGTAGCAGTTTTATATTCGACCATAAATTTGGCTTTCCCCATCTCCACGGACATCTATATCTTCGTAGGGTCTTCCGCCTCTATCGTTGATGTGATGTTCAATCTGGTGATTGAAATTCTTCGAAGCAGGATTCCGGTTTGTTTTGGAATGTGAATTTACGGAATGACGCACCGTTTCCATGTCTGCGGTCGCGATGGCTTCGGGAAGATATTGAGCTTAGTGGGGGTGGAGGAGTGACAAGGATGAGCTGTAAAATGACGATAAAATATCGGTGAAGTTGCCCTTTAAAATTGCGTTCTGTTTGGTATATTTGCCTCCGCAAACGGTGTGAACCAACATAAATAAGCCTCGAAATGTTGATTTTATGTGCCAGCTAAGCGATTTATCACGTTACTGTGACTTAATTTAGAAATGGGTTGCATGTTGAGGCACGGCAAAACAGATAGAATACTGGGATTTCGACGATTGTGATGGCTGGGCTGTTGATTACTTACCACCACTAAGGGATGCTGCGTCACAATCAGGATTTATTTGGATAACAGTAGAATCGTATGTCTCTAAGGGGTACGAACGAAGGAAAATCGTGATCAGACAGAGCTTAGTTTTTTAACGTTGCTCGTTTCTATACCGGGTGTCATTTAAATTTTTTTAAAAATGAGAGCTTTACGCAAATGTGAAGGATTTTGAATGCTAATAACTCTCATCCGACTCAACAGAATGCCTTCATTTAAACACCATTTGATCAGAAAACTTACAAAATTTTACATTTGCATTTAATTGAGTGTAATTTGTATAACAAGTTCAATTTTTAACTTAAAAATGACCTACTTTTGCTCCCATACAATTTTGCATTTGATCAGGTTGAAAATATGGTTTTCCCTTTCCGGGTCCTCAAAAACGGGTTACAAATGGTTAAATTTTGCTTCTTCATTTTATTTCATTAGGTTTTATTCCATGTTCAATACAGCAATAGTCACACCACTCTGCAGCAACATTATTTTGCTTCATTGTTTCCTAACGGTTGCGCGCCAGGCAAGCAAATCATCGTCTGCGATAGCTCTTCTAAAAATCAGAACGAAGCGCTGTGAAGTTTTGCAAGTGACATCCGCGTGGGTGGCATCTGCTTCCGAAGCCATACCGAAACCGGGAACCTCCCAGCGGAACACGATGCTTGTGAAAATTATACCCTATGTGACGAATGTGCAGTAAGTAGAAAATTTAATAAGACGGGTCAAAGTTAAACTTCAGCGACATCATCCTTCACGAAGCGGATCAAGCAGCCCAAGGATTTTATAGCGTGATTTAATTCTGGTTCCTGCTGGAGTTCTGCCACATTTCCTATTGATGTATTGTTGGCTGATTCTTCCAAAACTGAATCATCATTTTGTGGAGCGTTGTCGTTGTTTTCACGCAACACAGAATCGATTATTTCTGCATCGGCAAACACCATACTTGTGAGTCAAGCTGGATTTTGGTGTTCATCGTGTACACGGTCCTCTGTCCATAAATAGATGTCTTTGTCTGATGTTGTGGTGCCGACTAGAGTGTCAACGGCCGTGACAAGAGCTATTGTCGGACTCTCCTGGATCCGCAGAATTCAATTCGCATTCAGGGAAATGGGGGATCAGTTTTTTCCACGAATTTTCAATGATGGATGGGCTGATATCCTCCCACGCTGCAGATTACCAGTCTATACTATGGTTAAGAGAAACCTTTTTGAGCCTATCCTCGAACTTGAGCTCTTCGTCTTCCTGAATCAGTCTGAGCATGAGCTTCCTTTTATACCGCATTTTAACAGCGTTGATGACCGCTTGGTCCATAGGTTGGCTTTCTGAAGTGACGTTTGGGGGTATTTGAGGAGAAAAAGCAGCCAAAATTTAGCTGTGTTTGCTAGTATAACAAGTTACGGATCGCCTTACTTTAATCAATCCATCATCCGACACTAGATCTTCTCCTCCATCGTAAAGTGCGATGCAATTTTCGAGCACAAGCAACGCTGTTGGCTCTAAGTTGAATTTCTTAGAAAATTCCCTCACTGATGGCACAAACTCGTTGTAGAACGAAACTCTGAACAACTTTCGGGTCATCCAAGCTTTCTTGGAATTGCAGTAAGATACTGGTAAAAATTCTTTTGCCGGAAGTGAGCGTGATTTGACAGTGGATCGAATGAACATCAATTTTAATTTATAGGGGCCATCGACATTACTGCATGGCATGAAGGTGTAGTGCATCTTATTTAACTTTCGCCCAGCAGCCATTTTTTCATGTCCAAGCACTACGCTTAGAGATGCCAACAGTTTGACGAAAATGGCTGACTCGTCAGCGATGTAAAGTTCAGGTTGGCCACACAATCTTAGTATAAAAATCCCCGCATTTTTCCCGAATTTTTCCCGCATTTTTGCTCTATTTTCCCGACTGTTAAGATGAGTTAATATAAATTACTGGTAGCAAAATCTCTGAGCTCAAACCCTTTTTCCAGTTTGATTTGCCACCAGACACTTTCCATTTATTTAAAATACGCCTTTTCGTGCGACAAGTTGAGCCAATTTTCAACAAATGTTGTCAAATTTGGTAGCTCCTTCTTGGTTCTAGCCAAAATTTGTCCAAACCATTTTCTTTTCTCTGGAAACCGGCAAACAACGTCAGACGGCATTGAGCACAGCTGCCCAAATTCTTCTTTCACCATGTGTTAACACCCTTACAAACGCAATTCGCCAAACTTCAAACACATTCGCCACCAAATGAAAGATAAGTTCATTTCTTCTAAGGGCATCTTCAACGGTGGTTCAAATCATGGTTTGGATTTATTTGTTTAGACCAAACGCAAAAACATCGCTGCATCGCTGGTGTTTGTAATTTTTTTTTATACCGGAACTTATATAAGCTTCTAAGTTTCTTACTGAACGCACTCTTTAAACATGTAATTTAATGAACTTCGGAATATCTATGAAGATTGGGTGGAAATATCTATAATGAACAAGCCAGAAGTTGACTCAGCTTCTCGGCAGTTGATTAAAATAATTGGAAGTTTCCAGATAATCATGAAGTTTGCCCACTGTCTTTCGAGATGAGAAATGGTGGAACTTTAGAGAAGTTCATTGAATTGCCGAAAAATTATTAACGTTTTTGGAAACTTGGATGAACTTCCAAAAAATTTGCGGATCATCCATGGAATAGGAACAACTTTCTATAAGTGACGGGAACTTAGAAAATCAGATCTTGCTTCCCAGAAGTTGTTTTTACTTCCACCAGGTACATATTCTGTGATAAAAAGCAGAATATCACACATATTTAAATAACTTACGAGAAATTGAAAAAAAAAATCTTGGAAACGTTGAATTTCTGTGGGATAGTTAGCATTACCGAGATGTTGTTAAACCGTAGAAGAACTTTTTCTGATCTCCAAGATTGTGAATAGGTGGAAATTCTATGAAATTGATTAAAAAGTAGTTGGTTTCTTTATTCTCGTTTTGGTTGGGTTCGAAAAATTATCGAGTAGTAAGAAGTTTAAGTTCTTCTTAAAACTTAAATACCATGAACTTTTGGGATGTTTTCGGAACGATTGGAAAGTTTCTCGATCACCTGGAGAGATGCCTAAAGTTCTAGGAAGCTCTCCAAACTTATGGAAAAAATCCTTTGAATGTTTCCTAAACTTTTCGAATGCTAAAAAATCCAGTTTCTGTTTATCTGGGACGTTTTCTGAAATTCTGAAGCTCCCGATCAGGAAGTCTCATTTTGAAGGATCGCAGGACTACTGAGAAATTTCCTGAATTGCTGAGTCTGACAGATAGGGTTTTCGGCTTTGGAAAGTTCCTGATCTGGTAAATTCTCATGAATTTCTGGGACGTTCTCTGAACGTCTGAGATGTTTGCTGACCTTTTGGAAAGTTTCCTGATCTTTGGGGAGTTCCATGATCTTTGTGAGCATTTCCTTAAGTTCTGAAAAGTTTTTTGAATTCACGAGAAACCTTGAACTTCAAGGAAGTTTCTTGAACTCCTACATGTTCACTGAATTTCTCAAAAGTTCTGTATATGTCTAGCAAGTTTCATGAAATTCATAGAAGTTCACTAAATCTCTAGGAAGATCCACAAACTGTTGAAAAGCTTCATGAATTTCTTGACTGTTTTCTATTGGAAGTTCTCTAATTTTCTGGAAAGTTCCTTGAATTTTTAGGAAGTTCCTGAACATCTTGAGTAGTTCTATGAACTTCTGGAAAATATTCAAAATAATCTGATAAGTTTTCTAAACTTCTGGAAGCCCCTTGAATTTCTGGATAGCTACCTGCACTTCTGTGAAGAACCCTTTACTTTTGGAAACTTCCCTGAGCTCGTGGTAAGCTCCTTGAATTTGTGGACAATTACCTGAATTTCTAGGAAACAATCTGAATTTCCAGGAAAGTTGTCTGAACTTCTAAGAAGAACCCTTAATTTCTGGAAAGCTTCCCGATATTTCTGGAAAGTTCCCTGATTTTATGGTATGTTCCTTTGACATCAGGGAGAGTAGATAAACCTCAGGAAAGACTAAAACAAATCTTAAAAGTATACCGAGCTTCTGATAAGTTCCCTGAGTTTCTAAGTGCATTGAATTTACAAGATTTTTCGAACTTTTGGGAGATAATCTTTATCCACCAGTTTCTTCACCTTTTCCGATATTGGGGGCGTAAATTACTGCGGGCCGTAAGTCTTGAGGACAGATTTGTACAAATTCGCATCACCCCCAGGTCGGAGAACTAGCTGAGGACATACATGCCAACATCCGATGAGGCTGCAGTGCACCTATGTAACTGGCCAACATATCCGGCTGCATCGCATAAGTTGACTCTAGTTGGCGCCAATGTCTGTATCCCTTTGCATGTTGAAACGTCGCAGAAAGTGCTTCTTGTCATAGGTTGGCGTGGCGCTGTCTATCACTTATCAGCACTATCTAATATCGTTTAAATGAGATGCATGCATTCACACACTCACCACCCACTCAAACCAATCCATGGCAAAAAGTTTGCGAAAAATCCTTGGTCTCTGAAAAATAGCAAAACTTCTGATCTCTGGATATTGTATGGATTGACAAGATGATAGGTGTTGGTGGGTTTAACAACAAGAAATACTACACCAGTGTGGGAATGCAAAGTAGGTCTGTTTAGCTGATTCATTTAAGTTTGCTGATGCAAATCAACTATAAAGATGTTAAAATAGACCACCGCTGAAGATGCTCTAAGTGATACGTTTTGAACAGGCCGAATAATGAGATCAGTGGACCGAGTGAATGACAAAAACGCTACTCAAATCATTTGAAAAAGGTATATGGTTCCTTCCATAGGGCAAAAATTCCGATGACTTTTGAAATTGCATTTTTCCCGTATCTGATTTTTCCAGCTGTCACCACCCTGAAAGTTGTGACTGACTGGCCCATTTCGATAATTCTTGCCACAAAGATTACGTCCGGAGCTGCCATATCGGCGAAGCCTTTTCTCCTACTACACGCTTTGAGTGCAACTCAAATCGAACTTGGAAACGTCGCCTCCAACCATCTGAAAAAGCAAATTTTTTTTCGATATAATGGTCGCGTTTCTGAATCTCACGCAACAATAATTCCCCTTTCACACGTAAAACTTCGGATGTGACAATAATATTGGCTTCTCGCTGCTGAATAATCCACAAATAAAGAGATTCCTCCATCAAAGGCAAATGCGGTTCATTCCAGATTTTGCGACTTTCCACACCGTATTCTCCATAGCTCTCTAGTTTAGCTAGGGCATAGCTCTCGAAGCTTTTTTACAAAATCGAGTCATAATCCCATACAAACTGAGTCAAACATTTTGCACAATGACTTGCACAACGAGCTTCATCGCAATAACGTACAGAGCATAAAAACATTATTTTATTAATTTATTGCGCAATAAAAAATGCCTACCGAAAACTGATCGAAAGCCCCCTTGAAATTTATTTACCTCATTTTCAGATAATGGAAGTGTATTTGGTGTGTCCGGGATATTTCTTCGCAATAAAAAAATGTTGGAAAGCTCCTCTTCAGGATTATATTCGAAATAGAAAACACTTATTCACATATTCAATAATTCAAGGATTTTTTTTCAATAGGGCGAATTTAAAAATTAGAGATTCTCTCCTGTCTCGCTCTTTTTCATTTGTTACAGCGCCATTGTAAAACTTTCGGATTCTTAAGTACAGATCGAAACACAACAGCACTGGCTAGCATATTCTACAAACAGTAGAATGAAACACGTAAAGTTTCACTAAAAACGTTAGTGTAGTTCATAAAAACGAATGAACTTTAATATTTTTTTCGAATGTTAATAATGACAACGACAATTTGAAAGTTTTCAACGTTACAGTTGGCAGTCAAGTTCGGTGGTCGAATCGATCAGATTCAGTCGACTTCTGAAAAAAATTGAAAAATAACGCCCGTCACGACAAATTGAAAAACTTTAAACGCTAGTAACTCCATCCTTTCTTGAAAGATTCTTCAGGTTCTTCCATCAATCAGTTTAAATTTTTTGTTGAAAATTATCGTTCACCTTCTACTTAACATTCTGAATAACAGGTAAATTCACAGATTGCACATTATTCTCCTGACACAGATTTAAGAATAGAGTACTTATCATCAATAAAGTACCTAGCATTTCAAAAGTTGTACGGTAGACCCATAACGGGTAAGCTATCGCCAACAGTTACGTTTGTTCGTTATGGCTTGAGCTGCTAGGATCTATTTGAAAGCAGTGATGCCAGTGGGGACTGAAAAACTGATGCACAGTGGGCAAAAATGGACCCAAAATCCCATTAATTTAGACGACGCCGGGTAGGAGTCCTTAATAATAGCTTATCTTATGGGAAAAATACGGAAAATTGAATGGTAGTGGTCTCATTTAAGGCTGACCACAGTCAGTATCCCAGTTTGCCCGTTTGTCCCCTCAGTTTTGATGCAAACTAGAATTATTACCCCAACATTCAACTCGGAGCTACTTCATTAAGCCAATGGCACTGTAAATTTGCAGAAAAAGCTGGAGAGCTAAATGGAACAAATTTTATTTTGATCGAATGCCAGGATATGGTCCATTTTACCCGATTTCCCGTCATACATACATAAATTCACAGACCATGTGGTTCTGAAGATTTGCGCTAGTATGATTGAATGATTGAATAATCTTTATTTGAGAGACTTCCAGCCGTTGGCTGGTTCGTCTCTAATTCGCGCCAGTAATATTATTCTTTCTTTTACATGGTTCTATACAAAAAGTGGAACGTATCCCCCGTGCAAAAAAAAACTTAGTGTATATCATGTGAATTTAAGCCAGACAACGTCTGAATCTAGCCTGTTGTATGAAAGATTGCAAACAATATCGTTGTTTACGCTTCCTTTGACTTGGAATTACACGAGGGGAAATTTTCCGCGCTTGTTAAAATTAATTATTTTTTTCTGTGGATATACACATGCAAATTTACGATCTGGCAGGGAATTTGCAGCTGCGACCAGAAGACACAGGTTTTCGTCACTGAGAAACTAATGAGCTCGGAGGTTTAAAAACCGATGATGGTCCGGTGACATTTTGGCCAGATCTTGCAAATTGTCACTAAAGCTGGGAAATACAATAATGGTACAATGACAACAGAGTCCTTTTGTTCCGAAACCCATCAATCCACCCAATTTTTCCCTGTTCAGGCCCCTTGAAACAACGAGGAAATTATGGAGTGAAAACTGAAGGCAAAAGGTGTAGTCATCAAAACGACAGCTAAGATGCAAAATAGGTTGGCTAAAATCGCCAAAACAGTGGGCGAGACCGTTGTGCGCAGCTTGAAGTTCGTTTTAAAGACAAATTAAGAGTATTCCTTCGAAACCGCAACGAATTGAAAATTTAAGGAATAGTAAGCACTTTTGTGAAAACTGTTTTCAAAACTATTAATTGAAATCCAAAGTAGACCCAAACGAAGTTTCTAATTTAGATACAACTGGTAAATACATTTTCATACATTTTCTGTCTGTCTGTCTGTCTGTCTGTCTGACTGTCTGTCTGTCTGTCTGTCTGTCTGTCCCTAATTTTGCATGTGGGGGTTTTGAAAGTGAACATTGTACTTATAGTCTTTGGAGACCCCTCTCCCTTCTCATACAGTCCAACTCTCATACAGTGAAACAGAAATAGTGCTGCTGTTTTTCTCACCAATCGTTTTTTGATGAGTATGCCTGGAAATGTCACAGCGATGTCGCGCTACACGATAAAAGCTCACATGCAACCATCATGCAACTTATCAGGCCACCGTAAGGTGGATTACGGTGAGCTGATGAGTTTTGTAGTGGAGCAAAAGGAAGAAGGCAAATGTGTGTTTTGACAGTTCTAATAGGATCAAAAACAAGCTGGTGGAGAAAAAAGTGATGTGCTTGAATCTGCTTTTGCAGATGTAAGTAATTTTTATTTATTATATTACGTTACGTTTTTATTTATTCTATTACTCAAAATGGTTGATGTTAGCCATTTTTGTAGAAAATCAAAGAGCAAGTTAAGAGAGACGGATAGTGTATGGGGCCAGCATTTTCTTTGACGAATGTTCCATTGGGTGGTGGTTAGCAAAATACCGGTGAAGTGAAGTGGAGTGAATTGTACTGCTCTCAGTAAAAAAGATGTTTTATGCTATGCGTTAATGTTATCGTTGTTATTCTTGCTGTTGTTAGTTCTTGTTAGTTGTTTTTATTGATTAATTATTCAATTGGTTGTGAGAATCATAACTATCATATTTTACAGGTGTATATCAGTGTTTATACGAACGAAGATGTGTACAACCAATGGAGGAATGAACACAAAATCACTGTGATGAAAATATAGACAATAAGAGCCACCCACAATTGACAGCACTGATTTGGTATGTTACTTGAGAGGACGCAAGAGAAGTCCCTTGCAAATAAATGTGTAATGTCTTCATGACAAGTTATGCAATAATTGTAGTAGTAACAATGGAAATAAACTGAGAAACTTTAATGTTTCTTTTAACTAATCATGTTTTGTGTTATTGCATGAAGCACGCAATCAATTATAATGTTTGAAAATTGGCATTATCCTTCTTATCAACATGCAACCCAAGGAAAGGACATTAATTTCTGCTAGAACCAAAGATGAGAAGAGAAAATGTCGATAGATTTTGAAAATTGAATAGAAGTCGTTTTGAAATTTAGCGTAGGCTCTTTGTTAGGCAGTATTTTGAAGCAAACGTATACATTTATGCCACACATCTCCATGTGGGGTAGGTCAAGGCAGGAACAAATTCGCCACATTGTTATTAGTATTTCTACTGGAATGGCATTAAACATTCCAAAGTGAATTGCCTCCTATTCGTTTCGCAAATTTTTTATTAATTTTGATCGGACTCCGGCCTTTAATGTTGATCATCTGTGCATCTATAAATGTACAAAAAAAAAACTATATTTCTTTTTACTTTAATTCCATATGTACCGTTTCCCAAAAAAACAATTACTCGGATTTACAATTTGTATGTATGTATGTATGTATGTAGGAAGCCACCATCGTAGCGTGGGTCTTGCCCTGCATGCGGTTCCACTTAAAAGAAAGATCATGCTTTGTTACCATTCTAGATTCAACATACAGATGTATGAAGGGCCAAAAAGGGTTGGACAGGCCCGTAAGCAGCGACACTTACGTGAAACCTGCGGGAATAAGAGAATCTCCTTCCAGCAGTATGATCAAATAAAACGAATAACAAAATACTTAAAATCAATGAAATATAACACGGTTCATTAAATATATCAAATATGGAATATGTATAGAAAATAAGTACATAGGTATATATAAAGTGTATGTAGTTTAATACGACAAAATGGGTGACCTGTTCTGGATGATGATTTTGAAATCGTGTACCTTGCATTTCAAAATTTCCTTTCTGCTAATTCTAGGGAGCAATAACATGTAACAGTTCCTGTCAGAAACTTCAAACATAATACAATCAAAAGCACTCTTTATTAATAGTTAATATCGAATTGCTAGTCAATGCTGTTTGCAGAAATTATTAAAATTGGTAACTTTCACTGTCGAGGCTGTGAAGAACAATAATAAACCAACAAGTAAACTTAATCGAATTTTCTGTAATAAATACGAATGTTTGCCGTAGATTCAGTCAAAGACTCATGTATGTATTAAAGTTACTCTATACATCTAAATAAGAGGAAACATTTAGAAGTTATAAAAGGATAATTGGACATACAATATTATGTAAATTATCTATAAATTAAAGTAACATACAACATACAATTATAACAACAGTAATGATTAAGTGATGCGCTGCATGAGTCAGCGTTGCTCATTTTTGGTAGAAAGTCTATTTGTGTAGCAAAAAATTAAAAATTCATTCCGTAATAAGTGGAAAAGTGTAACGCAGATTAAGTTGCAGCTTCTTGTAGTCAAGGTACAAGACACTTCCTTATCGTAAGAGGAGGAAAAAATGATAGGAAAGATCGTTCAACATACAAATACAATGATTAATAGTCTATATAATTTTTAATCTAAAAAATGCAATTGAAAATTATTTTACAAAACTTGGGAATTCCATGGATGATCTGAAATTGAATGACATATCAGGAAAAGATTATCTAATTTTTCGATGAGCTGTTCCGTTTCCTTGCACCGCAATAACCATTTGTAGTGGATCTCATGTGTTCTATCCTGATTTAAATTGGTGAGATGAATTTTAATACAATAATATATTATCAAACCATTAAGGGAAATATAAAAAAAATACCTAGTCAAATAATAATATGAGAATGATAGTTCACGATGATAGACTATAAATCGGTTACTAGGCTGATTACAATCTCATCGAAAAACTTCAGCTAGATATTAAAATGATATTGGTTAAAAAAAAACTGTAACTCAGCAACAATCAGCAACAACATGCTTTATATACAGCATATGTTAGGTAGGCTTAAACTTACAAATACGCTCAAATGCAAAGCTTGAAGTACACCCAAAAAATAAGGGGTAAAACACCACGCTACATCACAACCTTCCATAATCTAAGGTTATATAAGAAAAAATAACGTTAAAACTGACAGCATACGAAGTAGTTAGAAGATAAAAATTTTGTCTGTTAAGTATTTAACAGACAAAAAGAAAGAAATGCTTTGGTTGAAACTACCGATCCGAGGGTTAAATTTGAAACACAAGCAAAAATAAAAACAAAAACAAAATAACAAAATAAAACTCTATAATCGTAGTCACACATTAGTGAACGAAAATATATAAAAAAAGCTCATTCCTAAGAACAACCATAAATGCACCAGTTCTATTAAATTTTCATTTATTTAGTTGCAAGCGTAGCAACGCTCGCGCCGGGTTGTGCTAGTTATATTATAATTTTACAAAAAATTGGTTTCATTCCAGCGAAATCCCAACAAAAGGTATCCGAATTATAGCTCTTCAAAAAACTCAATATTTTGTGCCTGCAAACAGACTTTCGGAACCATCTTCTTCAATCTTCTGGCACTGCTGGCGGAAAATTTGCAACTATGGATCGTGGCGGCTCTTTTTCTGCTGCTTGGAATCACCGAAACTCACCTTGTTCCTACCACCCTTCACTATTATCATATTAGCGTGTACATTTCCCGGCAGAACATTCGCCGGGTTATCTCAACAGGATCCATATTAACAAAGCTAATATTTACATTCCAAAATGTTGGTGAAATATACCAGCCCCAAGGCATTGAGCATTTTAACAGCATCATCACAACTCAAACATTGTTAGGAAAATACTGTTAAGCACCAAAGTTTTATCCCATCCGGTACGTGTGCGGCTTTCCGTTTATCCGCATGGAGCGGGCCACTCAATTCAGCACTAGTAATACCTCGCTTCTCTGGAATAACAGACATCCGGTAGCTGTGGGTCCCGGACCTTGCTTTGTTTTTTTCCCTCATTCATAGGTATGTGGCCACCGTCATCGTCATCTTCCCCGGCAGTCGTGTTGGTTGTCGTGTGTTTATTTTGGATCGTGTCATGAATAATTTGTTATCATTGTGTAACACAGATCCACTGCCACCGTTCTGGCCATCTTCTCCATCATTTGGAACACACTGCGGATAGCAGTTCAGACGTCGTCCATTCTTCGTCCGTGCGTCCATCCACGTCAGAACCGAGGTCGCTCCTGTGTGTCACGAGAAGAAAGGTTGACGGAGGTCACGAAAACCATGGCATCGGACCGAGATAGCATCGCTGGTTGATCCGACGTGCGTCCCCCGTCTGTCTGATGATGGACTAGGATTTTCCCAAGGGTGGAGGGCGCCGGATCGGGTACGATAAACAGGCGTGAAATAGATTTAGTCACAGTTTGAAAGACAAATAGATTGATTCTGGCGGAAGATAAACGCACCAAAGTTGGATGGGCCTTTTGTTGTGGAGGGTGCTTCGTTTTTTCGTTCTATTCTGTCCTACGATTCCGGGCAGCCGCTGGGTGTTTGAACGATGATGGTAGAAGAAGAATGTGCTTGAGGGATTTGGTGGTTGGAACCATGGAGTGTGATATTCTTTATCTTCCTCGAGGACGATATCTCCAATCGCGTCTGTTGTTGTGACATGGTGTGTACAAGGCGATTGATGTCCGGTTTTAATCCGCAAAGTGATATATTTCTAGTTTTTCTTCATCTGGGATTAGCTCTGTCCGGGACCGCGGACACATGTTTGTGTATGAAATTGATTTATGGGATGTGCATCATTAATAGCCAATGAATTATGTGTCGGAGAATAAGGTAGGGAACTTTATTCTGTCACACTCATCAAAATCTGGACATTGCCTATATTATTTGAACGGTTTAGAGCAGAAACATGGAATGTGGCTTTTATAAGAAGATTCTGAACATATTTACCCTTTCATATATAACGTTGCGTTTGATTATAAATAGCAAATGTTGAAATTTCACCCGTACATCTTGATTGCCAATTTGATATATTTTTGAGTTATTTGGAAGGGTATGACAAAGTAAAGTGCAGAGAGGTCTTAAACCCCGTATAGCAAATGGTCAACATTGTGATTTTTTTTTTTTCATTTCGCGTTGAAGCAATGCACGGTGAAGCATGGAGGAGGAAATGTGATTGTCTGGGGGTGTATTTCGTGGTGTGGAGACGGTAGCCTCGTGAAAATCCACGGGATAATGACGACAGATTCCTTCATCAACATCCTGCGCCGAAATCTGGAGGTTTCGCTGATCCAGACGGGTCTTGAAGTGAAGTTCTTATTTCAGCAGGGCAACGACCTGGAGCATACTGCCAAGAAGACCAAGTCTTTCTTACATCTAATTGCTTCAGTCAAACCGCTGGAATGGCCTCTTATTTTGAACTATTTTGAAACTCTGAAGCGCGCCTAAGAAGAGCTTGATCCACAGCACCTAAGGAACCTGGTGGAGAAAATGCCGAAGCGCCTGAACCTGGTCCTGAAGGAAAATGGAGGACACATAAATTATTAAAATGCTTTTTTTTACTTAAATTTATCTTCCCGGGAGCCGAAATGAAGTGGGCACTTTTTGTTCAGCAAGAATTGATTTTTTTTTCAAGTCGACCCTTTTTTTTGTTACCATTCCATGAGTGAAACTTAAAAAGAATATGTAAAATAAGATATCAAAAAAGTTTACAGTGTGTTTACTTAAATTTGAATCAAATAAACAAGAGAGATTCAAAAAAATTATGAGGTGTGCATTCTATTTTGCCTATCAGTGTACGTCATCCAATCTGT
This sequence comes from Aedes japonicus, assembly GCA_034211315.2. NCBI lineage: Eukaryota > Metazoa > Arthropoda > Insecta > Diptera > Culicidae > Aedes > Aedes japonicus. The sequence goes on along the minus strand of JASCZW010010600.1, from coordinate 8,536 downwards.
TGAGGAATCGAAGGATAGATTTGATCATTTGTCATCGTAAATCATTGTGACCGTTTAATATCTGATACTTCGTTAGGTTGATTGGTAGTTAAGTTGCTTGCCAATAAAAGTCAAAAATGAGAGTTTGATTCGAATAAAAATCGACAGAGATTTTTTATGAGGGCCAAACTGACAAACGTAACAATGGCTTTTTCCGTAAATTTTTCGTGGCACCATGTAAGCCTCCAATTTTATTGGGTAGGGGAACTATTCCACTTCGAAATGACAGTAGTGGCTTGATTAGGCGAGTCTTAAATGTCGAGATTTTCGCGGAAAAAGCCATTTTTTAGGTTTGTCAGTAAGGTTTTAATGAAACTTTATATATTAATGAAACTTTATATATTAATGTTTCTGGCATGGGGTTCAATCCTGAATTTTTAGTAGGAGCTGTCATTGAATTCATGGTTGTTCCTACTAAACCATGCTGCCTCGTGAGAAGATATTTGATTAATGAGTATGAGGTTCTAACTCTCGACAGCGCTTCAATTTCTATTTTGGGATAATTCTTGATTCCCGCCCATCCCAGCAGCAGCACCAACATTTATGGGTACGATTAAAGAGAAGAAGCTATTGGCTGGTCTTCACAAAATTCATTTTGTGCATTATACAAATACAAATGCAATGCTAACATTTTATTAGATGACAAGCAATGTGAATGTTTCATACAATTTACGAGACATTTATTCTTAGCTTATTAACGAAAATAAATTTTCAGTGTATCAATAACGATAACAAATCTATTCGTTATTTTCTGCAACGCAACTGATTTGTAATATTTATGAAGGTACTTTCGTAATTAATAGCAAATACTCAACTGTCAAAAGCACAAAGCATTTGTCGACACAGAAAGAACATTTGTTCATTGAACAAAAACAATACACTGAAAATTAATTTTCGTTTATATTACGAGATCGAAGGTAGGACTAACAAATCTATTCGTTGTTTTCTGCAACAAAACTGATTTGTACTTTTTTAAAAAGCTACCTTCGTATTTAATTCTACACGCGCGGCTGTCACAACCACTAAGCATTTGTTGAAAAAGAAAGAACATTCGTTCATTCTACGAAAACAATACAAAGAGCTACGAGTAATTTGTTACCAAAAAAAAGAAACGTCTCTCTGGTGGTTGCATGAACGACTGACAGATTTGTTTTATCGGTTCAAAATAAACTTGAAAAAAGCGCAGCCACGAGAGGTTGTTCGTGACATGGGGGATTCGATCCTGCATTTTCAGGGAGAGCTGTTATTGAGTCCGTGGTTGATCCCACTAGACCATGTTGACTCGTGATGATGATGATGATGATGATGATGATGATGATGATGATGATGATGATGATGATGATGATGATGGTGATGATGGTCCCGCCACTTACCCCTACAAAGGTTTGAGCTAGACAATTTATCTATTAGATAATTAATTAAAAAACAATTTAACCAGTTATGCAAAACAAAAAACGAACTGATTTCATCTATAGATATAAACTTCTCCCAAAATTATTCATTTGCTTTACAGCGATATAATTGTGAAAAGCTATTGATGTCAATCACAAATGTTCGCAAGTAATCCCAGCAATCAGAAAATCCTATTACAATTCCAAACACGGAATCCTGTATAAAAAAGAAAATAGCCAACTCATTGTAATACGTTTGTAAAGAAATTCGTCAAAATAAAAATTTTGTTAAGAAAAACAAAAAAGGCAACATAACCGTACAAGAAATAGTCCACACAAAAGAATCCGTTTTATAACAGTAAAGCATCGTCAGTTACAATCTTCTTAAATGATTAAAAATAACGCTAACTGTTGAGAATACAGTTTTAACGTGGGAAATACATAGTCTTTGAAATTCTGAAAGTGTTGGCGCACGTTTAATGTGTGTTGGCATCGAATTGAAAACATGTATTCCTCTAAAGCATTATGAGTTTTGTGAAGCATATGCCAAAAAATTCGGTGTTCTTATTGCATCCGCGTTTCTAGTATTATATCTATGAATATCAGTTCTTTATTCAAATCGATCACAAACATATTTAAAAGTAAACACCATAGTCAGATATACAATTCTCTGCTTCACCGATAACCATTGCAAAGCGCCTAAAATAAAAGTCGAGGAAGTAAATCTGTTACATCTTAAGATCAAACGCATAATTTTACTATGCAAACGCTTTAGCCTCAGTATTTGTGTTTGATTGGCCAAAAATAAAATGGAAGGGCAAAAGTCCAAATGAGGAGAGACGATTGATTTGAATAGCTGTATTTTACTGCAAGTAGTCAAATCGTTTTTTAATCGACGTAGAATTTCATACTTCTTGGCAATTTTCTTGATGACACTGTCAATGTGAGCCTTGAACTTTAGCTTGTCATTAATAATCACGCCAAGATATTTAATCTCCCGAATGCGATTAATTGCCTCATCATCAATCGTAACTGAGACATCCTCATTTAATCGATTCTGCGAAATTACCATAAATTTAGTTTTGCTTATATTCAATTTCAATTGCTCACATTTCAACCATCTACTAAGAAAACACAAATCGGAATCGGCTTTATTTGAATTTTTATATGCTGACTGATTCCACGCCAAATCGGTCGGTCACCAAACTCAACTATCTTCGATTTTGATGAAACTTGGTACACGTCTTCGGTATGTTGAAAAAAAAAAATCCACTGGTGTTAAGATTATTTGGATTCAAGAGTAACTTTTGAGATGGGTGTATGTTTTTTTCCAACATTTTACTTGAAAAATCGTAGTTCAAAAACCATTACATTTAGAGAAAAACTTTATATGGGGAGTTGTAGAGAACTAAAAGGCTTTGTAAAAAAAATGTACACTGAAAAAAAATATTTTTTCATAAAGAAAAATCGAAAATAAATACTAAAAATCAAATATAAAAAAAAACATATTTTTAATATTTTTCAAATTTGTTTTGTGGAAATTTGAGAAAAAAGACACGTTTTGAAAAAAACTCTAGGATGGACGCTCTTATAATAAAAAAGTTTTCCGAAGAGCGAACTTTGGTGCATATTTCAAATTTTGGTTATTCATTATTATAAATGAAAATTAATTATACAATATGATTTTGGAGATCATTAAAAACAATAATGATCATAATGATAAATCACCTGAACGCAACCGTTTTCGAGATTTTTCGGATTTTATTTCAATAGAATGAAAAAACCTCAAGAAAATTCGCTCTTTTCTTAAGTTAATCGAGATTTCCACCAGAAATGATAAATTTTCCAAGATCTTCATATTATAACGTTCACATTACTCTAATGTCCTCTTTTCTTTTGATATCAGGATGATAAGAAGACTCATTTGAAAGAACAAGATAAATAGCACTATTGTTTTAATATTGCAATCAATATATTTATAATTGTTTTATGGCTGTATCAGTCGGGCCGCTCAGAGAATGAAGGGAGCGAATTTGCTAAAGCGATGAAAGTAACAGCGAGATAGATGTCGCAGGGGCGACAAGTGTGAAATGGACAGATGATGAAATTATGCGGAGGGTCATATAGAAGAAGCATATTAATCGAACTGCTGACTATTTTGCCAAGCTCCAACGATGTTAGAGGTCGGGTGTAGTGTGTGAAAACTACACTCCGAACAGTTCGGTGATGTAGCGATGAAAGTAACACATATTGTTTAAGGTAGGTAGACAAATAGCAGCTATAACGTATGTCAGGTATATCTTCTCATAAAAAAAACAGCTAATGTACGCTGCCTGTAAACTACCAGAGATGTTTTATACCTGCATTTCCAAAGGTACCACAGCCAATATATATGCTCATACATAGTCGCATTCATCAGTAAAATCTATCTGAGTGAACTGAAAATGGAGTTTAACATGAAGAAGTGTTGTATGCCGTTTCCCACTAAACGGTGCTCAAAAAACCTTCGTAAATTAACCGAACAAAATGTCAAAAAACTCAAGTTTATGGGCAAAACACATTTGGACACTTCTTTGATGATTTGTGATAATTGTCGTTTGCATTTAAATAGAACGGAACAATCCCATGCTGCAATTTCGGAGCCTAGTGAGAAACCATCAATTACTAACATTATGGATCCACAACCATCTACATCACGGCAAGTAGACTTGTATGGTCTCGAGGAAACGCCATCGGCAATATCATTAATGTCAGTGCCATCTGATAGCAGTGTGCAAGATTATTCAAGGCGCCATAATATTGAGCTATTTAACAAGGGCGTAGCTGGAATCAACGTTTCGCCAATATCGGCTAAAAAGTTCCTGAACGTAAATTATGCCCGCAAAAGTTCAAAGATGTTTCAAACGGCATTCGGACACACATATTTGGGGATCAAGCGGAGGAGGATGACCTGGAACAATTGAAAGTGAAAGCAGCCGAATATGACGAAATAATCGCGCAGCTAAAGGACCGGTATGCTGATCCAGAAACTTCGAGGGACGATCAAGTAAGGATACTTTCGGTTTTACCACAATCTTGGACAAATCAAAGAGTAATGGCAGAATTTGGAATAACAAACAAGTACATCGTATCACAAGCTAAATTCCTTGCAAAGCACGAAGGTGTTTTAGCTGCCCCTAACGAAAGCTGGGACACGGTCTGAACCCGGAAATAAAAAACCAAATTTTGCAATTTTACGACAGTGATGAGATTACACGAGCAACCCCTGGTATGAACGACTACGTTTCAGTGAGGCGTGAAGGTAAGAGGGTTCATATTCAAAAGCGCCTTTTAGTTTGTTCATTAAGAGAAGCTTTCATTAAATTTCAAGAGATGCATCAAAATGCAGTTGGGTTTAGCTCTTTTGCAGCACTAAGACCAAAGCATTGCAAATTACTTGGCAGCACAGGTTCTCATAACATTTGTGTTTGCACCATTCATGAGAACATTAACTTGATGCTTCATGGTCTTAGAAAATATTCATTCGAGAATGATTATAAATTGTGTTTTGAAGAAATATTATGTAGCTCATCAACTAGAACTAAAAAATGTTACCTCCGTGAATGCGAACGATGTCCAGGCTTTTCAGATTTTGAGAGTAGTTTAACAGACAAATTAGAAAAACGTGGTTTAGTTGAAATATCTTTTGAGCAATGGATTTCAACTGATAGATGTAGTTTAGAGACACTTGTTAAACCAATTGATGAATTTATTGCTTATTTTTGTGAAAAGTTGGAACAATTAGTATCCCACGATTTTGTCAAATCTCAGCAGTCTAGTTTCTTGAGAGATTATAAAGTTGTCTTAAAGACGGCGAAGTAATAATAATTTGTGATTTTTCTGAAAATTATTCATTTGTTTTTCAAGATGCTGTTCAAAGTAGTTATTGGAGTAATGAGCAAGCCACTATTCACCCTTTTGTCATTTATTACACGGAATCTGGAATACTTAAAAATATCAGTTTCATTGTTATCTCAGAAGTGTTGAAACATGATACGATTGCAGTGCAGGTGTTTATTTCAAAACTAATAAGCTTTTTGCAAACAAAAATTAAAGTAAAGAAAGCTACGTTTATGTCTGACGGGGCAGCATCCCAATATAAAAATAGGAAGAACTTTGCAAGCCTTTGTAAGTTTAAAAGAAATACAATATTGATGCTGAATGGCATTTTTTCGCAACATCCCACGGTAAGGGACCTTGCGATGCAATTGGTGGTACATTAAAACGAATGGCAAGATATGCAAGCCTTGCTGTACAACATGAACACCCTATAAAAGTGCATTAGAGTTATTCGAATGGGCGAACCAAAAAAGTGATGATTGTTTAACAAAAATGTCGTTTTGTTATGTATCACATGAAGAGTATGAACAGGGGGTAGCAGAATGGAATGAAATTTACCGACAGACTAAAACGATTGCAGGTACACAAAAGTACCACTCATTCGTTCCAATTTCAGAAAACGAAGTTTTTGTAAAACTGTTTTCGAATGACGAAGAAGGCAGGATTCATAATATATATAAAAGCAATCAATAGTTTATATAATGTTTATGTAATATTATCAATGACCGAGACTAATAAATGGTATATATAAATATAAATCCAACCATAATTCATTATTTTTTGTCTTATAACTTTAAGTGAAGCTTTTTCAATCGACGAGCTGTTAAGAGTAAGTAAGAGGCACATACATGTGTTTTAAAAGGCTAAAAACACAAGAGAAACAATCGTTAGCTATTGTTGTTTTAATATCACGAGTAATTTATGAAAAGGGCGTATTTTTTGAGGTTTTGAAATTTTATTGAAAGAAAATCAGAAATATCTTGAAAACAGTTGCGTTTACGTGGTTTATCATTATCATCATTATTGTTTGTAATGATCTCCAAAACCATATTGTAACATCAAAATTTATTTATAAGAATGAATAACCAAAATTTGAAATATACACCAAAGTTCGCTATTTGAAAAACTTTTTTATTATAAGAGCGTCCATCCTAGAGTTTTTTTTAAAACGTGTCTTTCTTCCTCAAATTTCCATACAACAAATTAAAAAAATATTAAAAATATGTTTTTTAGATATTTTATTTTTAGTAATTATTTTTGATTTTTCTTGATGAAAAAAAAATTTTTTTTTCTGTGTATATTTTTTAAGAAAAGGCTTTTTAGTTCCTACAATTCCCTTATATAAAGTTTTTCTCTAAATGTAATGGTTTTTGAACTACGATTTTTCAAGTAAAATGTTGGAAAAAACACATACGCCCATCTCAAAAGTTACTCTTGAACCCAAATTATCTTAACACCAGTGGAATTTTTTTTTTCCAACGTACCGAACTCATGTGCCAAGTTTCATCCAAATCAATGATGATCGGGTATGATTTTTGGGATTTCCGGCACATTCTGGATGGAATCCCTCTGCTATCTTTCCATTTTGCTTATACTGAATAAAACGCGGTTTCACAAAAATGGCCTTCACAGTAGCCAGATTGTTCCGGTATCAACAAAGAATTCCTATTTATACTATTATTAATATTCTAGCAATTTTTCACAACAAGTTTTAAAATTTTCTCTAATGTGTTCAACATGTTGATAGGACGAAACTCGTTGGCTTTATGCGTTCCAACAACATTTTGAATCGGAACAACCAACGATTCTTTCCACACTTCAGGCACGTGCCAAGTTTTTAATGATTTAATAATAAGGTCCAGTAAAATGCGACCAATGACATGAAAACAATCTTGAATAACAGTAGCATTAAAGAGCTTTACGGGTATCATCGCAAGCTTGTTTGAACTCTTTTGGTTTGATCGCAATAACAGGCCTTACGATTGTATGGTATACTACTATCCAATTCAAAATTACTATTTTGTGAACTTTTTTTTACTGATATTTACGTCAAAACGTCTTTTGACGACATCCGCAAAAGTTGCGTTGTCTTGTATTTTTCGTTTCTTACAATTTGCATTGGATCGGATTCAGAACGAATCGTCACAGACCACGCGCGAGCATCATTTATTACAGCTAAACTTTTATGCGCATTAATCTCCAAAACTCAATTTGCCATTACATCTAATTTCTCACAAATAAATTTTTCAAAAGACCCACATACATTTTGTCTCAACTGTTCCATCCCGTTTTTCAACGCGTCGTCTATTTGGGCAGAAATTTGATCTTGCGTGCTAGTGATCGAGTTCGAGAGTGTTTTCATCCCTTCCTCTATCCTCTTGGAGTCCGAGATCGCATCTCCCTGCCCACCACAATACTGGTCTGATAGACAATCTATACATTTAAGGCAATGATTTGCGTTCTCGGTCACAATCTTCGCCGTACCCTTTGTACTTGTAATGAAATCCACGCGCACACTTACCCACACAGGTTAACGTGAGAGCAGCCGCATCCATTTTCCGCATCGACGCTACCAAATAGCCAAACAGCCAACGACCTTACCGAAAGTAAAAAGACAAGGCAAAAAAAATGAACAACCAAGCAAATTAAAAAATTATGAGAACAAGTTGCTATAGCAACTGTTCTTTTACAAAACCTGATTACTGAAACACTATGAATGTGCGTTAGGATATTTCTTTTGCGAATAACAACACTTTTCACATGTAAAATTATTATTTTTTATGAGCAAATCAAACACTAAACTACTCTGTTCGCCATCTCAAAAAAGATCAGATGACATATGATAGTAAAACGCACAGCACGCTATGATGAACACATTAAGGGGGGATATACAGTTAGAACGAGAAAAAAAATCTCATTTTTGAAAAATAAATTTCAAAGGGGAAGTTTTTACTCAAATCAATCGAAACTTTTTTACAACTATAAGTGTATCCATGTAGTATTTGCTTGTGCCGGCTCTCCTGGTCGCAGTTTCGATCTGAAACCTGCCAATACAAAAAAAAATACATTAATTACATTTACAGTTAGTAGATGAATTGAAAAATAAAGTTAAAAAAAAAATTGGGTTTTTGCCGCAACTTTTTTGAAAAAATCCACATTTTGTTCGCCATTTTTTTACATTTTCACGTATTCATTTATAAAATATTACAACAATTTTTAATTCATAT
>JASCZW010010599.1:0-35895 GCA_034211315.2 Aedes japonicus | reverse complement strand
ATATCAAGAAAAGCTACCAAAGCTATATCTTTGGATTGAAACGATTTCTCGATTTTATTAACTAGTGATTGTAGCGCCGTAATTGTAGATTTTCCTGATTGGTAGGCAAATTGGTTTTTGCTCAAGGGAGACTCTGTTAAGCTTGTTCACTTAATAAAGTTTTTTGAGAACTACTGGCAGTGTTAGATAGGTAGCTCTTAAAATTAAACTCGACTTCTGGATCATTGAATTTCAAATCTAGTTCCTCCATTTGACAAGCAACTTCATTGAAAATAGCAGGAGCATGGCGCTGGATTGTATAAACATCCTTACGCGTTAGATTGTTGTTCATAACGTTTGACTTCTAAAAAAATGGACTTTTTCGGATGGTGATAAAAAAAGCTATGGCAGATAATTGCTTTCGATAAATCTCGCCATGGAAGGTAATTAAGCTTTCTGCAAAAAATCCGCCCTGCATGGCAGTTAACGAACATTCGCCATGGCGGACGAAAACATGCGTGTAGGCATGTTTTTGAGTTCTTTCTTCGTTTTATTTATCAATTCCTCCTCAGTTTTCGCGACAAAATTGTTGGAGTAGATCTTACGCTGCAGCTTGGCCCAGAAATCCTCGATGGGACGCAGCTGGGGACATTGGGAGGTTGCGCCGACTTGGATATCACATCGATATTCAGCCGCTTCATCTCCAACGATCGCTTCGAGTAATGGGCCGACGCTAGATCCGGCCAGAACACCGCGTCTTCGCCCTTATGGTATTTCTTGATCAACGATCAACAATTTCCGGCAGGCATTTCGTACTATAAATTTCCCCGTTAACGACCAGTCAGGAGCGAAAGGAGAGCGGCTTTGACATCCCCTTCTCGCTGATTGTCAGCCACAGCAGCCATTTTTTAGGGAGCTTGGTGTGTGAAATGAACTTCACCTCGAAACACACTTCCTTCGTGGGGGAAGTAAAATGCCCTGCCAGTCGTTGCCAGATAGGTGAGATAGGTCTCGTCGTCCATCACTACCGGCACGTCGCGATTTGCCGGGAAAATCGAGTTGACCATCTTATTCAACCGCCGCCGCTGCGCCATTGCCTGTAGCTCCGAAACCAGTGGACGCGACTTCCGCTTCCTGACATGTATGCTCATGTTCTGCCAGGTACTTTTTCACTGTTTGGTCGGTTGAACCGACCTCCGGGCCAGAGCACGCAGCATTGTATTCCTCGGTCTTCCTCTTCAGCATCCTTTGGAGCTTCTTGTCGCTCAGGGTTGTCGGCCGTCCGGAACCGGGCTTTCTTTCGATGCTCTGATTATTTTCTAATAGTGCCAAGATGTTGTCGATGCCGGAACGGGCGTATCCGGCGTCCACAAAGTGCCGCATGATGTCCGTTTTCGACGCGGCGGGGTGCCGTTCTTTGAACGCGCACACTTCCAAACGGAGTTGCTTCACTGCTTTTGCCATCACGGTTAGAGTTCGACTGATAGAGCTGTCAAATTTTGTCTGCTGACTCATGGACTACTATGATTTATGCTGCAGTAGGTAGATTCGTCAGTGGGGTGAAGGTAAACCCGTGAAAAATCGGCATTTTTGTCCATTTTATTAATGCAAACGTTATCTGTGATCAACCAGAAGCAAAAGCGACGTTGTGTGTGACATAGCAAGGCTACGTGGATTAAATTACATGGCTTCAGCGACGCCTCCAAGCGTGCGTATGGAGCAGTAGTCTACACTCGGAGCATAACAGCAGATGGCTTAGTGAACGTAAATGCAGTTGCTAGTTAATCGAAAGTGACATTGGTCTGGAATTGTTCGGTGTTAAATTGTGTTATATCGTCAATGGCTGTCCAATTTGATGAAGTAAATTTATGGTGCGATTCGTAAATTGTGTTGTGCTGGTGGAAGAAAAATTCATTGGTTTTAAATCAGTTTGTTGCGAATCGAGTTGGAGCTATATTGGACCTCACCGTAGATTTCAGTTGGAATTATGTGCGATCGGAGAAGAACCCTGCAGACGTCATTTCGAGATTCGATGCCTATTGATTTGATGCATAATGAAATGTGGTGGAATAGTCCATCAACGCTGTGGAAACAGGCCCATGATATTTCGGAAATAGAAGCTTTAGAGGAAACGGTGCATCCGAAAGTAAAACTAGCAAGAGAGTATGGCAGTTATGAGCAAAGTTCCGTCAATTTCGTTCAACTGATTTGTCACTGATTATAAGAAGCTTCAAAGAGCATGGGCGTAAGTTTTGCATTTCATTCATCTAACCCGCATGATGTCGAACAGCTCGGCAGTCCAAGGGACTAAGTGAAAGCTGTTGGCTAGGGTCGCCCTGTTTATACTCAGTTCTGCGCGTCATTGTTACAGCAATTGGTAGTGGATGGTTTCCTGCAAACCGCTCTGTAGCCTGCTGTCTCGTGCAGATGACCAAAGACAGATGAAAAGTCGTACCGAGGACAACACGAAATCGCTGGAAAACCATTCCTGAACAGTGGCACTAGGAATTTTATAAGTTCTACTAGTTTCTCTTCTAATCTCTATGCGGACTGCCTCCATTCTCCCCGGGGATATTGCCAAGTTCCAGTTGACTTCTTTTAGGTGTGTCAGTAATCGTACCAGCTTTTCTCATAGAATTTTCCTGTAGGTCTCCTCCAAAACCATCTCGCAAACTGCTTCTCTATTTTTCTGTGCAGTTATTCCATTCCTTTAGAAGGACTTCCTGAAGATCTTTCTACACTTTTCGCGACAAAATTCTTCAGGTCTTACCTATTGAATATTTCCTTGTTGCCATTAAATCTTTCCAGAAATCCCTGCAAACATTCTTCTGATTTTCTTGTTAATTAAGCAAGGTTTTCCAGACAAAGTTTTACCATATTTTTCTGTGGACTGTCTGAAGTTTTTCAGCTTATCCTGTTAACTTAGATATACAATTTGTGAATTGCTTAATTGTTTTAATGCCCATTGATTGTTCAGCTTTTCCTGGGGAGTTTATTTAGATTTTCTGTGTTCGAGACACTTTCCAGCTTTTCTCGTAGACTGTTTTATTTCGTCTGCGGACCAACTTAAGATTGTCTTGACATCTGTTTCAATTCTTCCAAATCAAAGCGAACCAGGGTTGCACCTAACGCATGGTTCATGGTCTGGGACGCTATCTGAACCTAACCAAAATTTCAGCAAGTCAAATGTAATCCCGAGGAACGAGCAAATGTTCTTTTTCAAAGACCTCACTAAATAATCCATCGGTAGTAGCGACGGGCTGCTATTATGGAACCACTGCGTTGTCAATGTCGGCAATATTTGAGCATTGATCAACAACCACTGATTGGTATTGGAGAACTATTAAGGCTTGAAGTTTGCAAAAATTGAATCCACTCATATTTCACTAATCTCCAGTTTTTAGTGATGGCATGTCCGATGTTTTCCAGACACGTTGCGAGCCAGATGCAAGCTTTGTCCCTGAAGATCCACGTCCATGTCTATGTCGATGAATTCAAGATCTTTTCAAAAAGCTTGTACTGCAATATCAGCTACAATACAGGTACCTCAACACTATTCTGGTGAATTTGGAGAAGAGTTTGATGATTAATTTCCTTTAAAAAAACAATAGAAAGAGTTTTACAAGAATGGCATAACTGTTTGTAGGTAACTTTTGCATGCCGAATGGGCGCCGTCTGACCGGATGCAATCCCCGGTCAATAAATTACTTGTTGCGAATATTAGTTCAACAAATTGCTACCAAATGTAAGCATCAATGCAAGCAACGTTTTTAGGATTCCAGAAGCACGAATTTAAAAATATTATCTAATATCGGATTGGCAGTACAAACACCTGACTACGTGGTTCAGAAATTAAATGAGAACAAACAGCGGTTATGTTACAGACAAACATTTACCCACAATTGTGTGATCTTGAATCGAAATCCAATTAAGAGTAAAAGCGAATAATTGGCCAACTTTCAATTTTATCGACATCATGTTACCATCATGTTAATCAAATTTAACATTTCTTTTCAATCATATTGAAACCAATCATATAATTTGCATGTGCAGTTTTGGCTTCAAAGAATACTTTTAAGATTAAAGTGGTGCTTTAACGCTTGAAACAGATAAGCAATAATGATAGCAGGACAAACTATTGAAACTTGAACCGTCCCAACCCAACCGTCCACCCTTTCCGATGGTTTCCCACTTCCATGAATTCAAATTCCAAAAGCAGACTCGCGAGAAGCACCGGGACGTGACTTCAATAATAAAAGGCAATTCCAGAATTAATGTCCAAACCAGACCAAACTGAATCCAACTGTTCTTAATGTTGGACACAGGTATGGGTTGGGTAGACATAGCGTGTATGCATGAAATGCAAAGCTATTATAAATAGGCATATTCGGTAGAAAAAAAACATTGTCGAATGAGTGCACTGCACCAGAATGTCAAAATTGCCAGCGCGAGATCAATCCCTGCAGAGATTCGTTCTTCTATCTACCGGTTGAATGATCTAATACCGCTAGCTATTCGTGGTAATCATCATCCATTCGATTTGAATAATTACATGTTTGATATATGCAGGCACCAACCAGCCTCCCAATAACCTTCAGCCAGATAGCAATATTACAATGATGATTCAATAAGGCAGCAATGTTTGCCCCGTTCGAGGATTGGCTGCGCCTTCTCAATGCGGTTTTAATTAGGCCAAGATATTCCGGAGCCCTTTGGCTCTGTTCTGCAGGCGCCACTGAAAAGGCAAACCCCCCGCCACTAACCAATAGATCAATTCGGCGGTTCAGAGAGGAGGGGAGGGTACCACCGTGGCAAATAAATATTAACTTCTATTTTCGGAAGGCACTTTTTTCTGTGTTCCTTTCTTCAACCGCATCATTACACCAAAAGTTGAGCCAGGAAAAATCAATAATTTATCATCACCGACTGCGGGGCACTTGCCCGAAATTGACAGCGTAGAAACACACCTCACTCACCTTCGACGTAAAATTCCGATTCGTCAAACTTCGCCCCTCCCGGAGGAAGCATTCTCGGCGGCTGAAGAAAATCCTGTCACACAATTGCACCGCACTTTTCCAGCTTATCAAGATTCGGCCGACCACCTTCTGAAGGTTTTGCTTCTCGCTATCAATTTTTTTTTCTGCTCCTGCTTCACTGCTTTTTCCACTGCTGATGTTCACTGCCACTCGTACACACATCCGAAAGGAGAGAAAAACAATCACTGACGACTGACGTCTATTCGGCTTCTCGCAACTCGATCGGGTTTGACGTTTCAGGTTTTTTGCGTCTTTTCCGTCTTTTCCTTTCGTCGCGAGTGTTGTTCTGTTGTTCACATAAATTGACGTGATTTTAGCCGCCAATAAGCAAAGCTTCACACTATAATTCACATTCACGAACAAAAACAGTAAAGAGTGGGAAATTCGGGTAAAATAAGAAATTTTCACAGCAAGAACAGAATTCGCTTTCTCTTTAAATCATCCTCTTCTAATATTAGGCATAAACAGGCCTCTCGCAAACGAAATAATATTCATCCCAGCAGTTAACCACCATCCACTTAAAGCTACCCACCGCCGCCGGATCGCTCTGGTCCGGGTTTCCCAGCAGAATGCAGCGATCGTCCTTGCGTTGGTCAACGGCGGTAGGCATTTCGATCAGTTCGTTCCAATTGTGCCAAACGATCCGAGTTCCCATCGAGTGCCAATGGAAGTTACCCATCTCGGCCAGATCACTTCCACCGATCCAGAACGAGTTGTCGCCGCCCGCCTTGTCGGTGGCTTCGATTGCCTTGCCTATGATGGCCTGCTTCTCAGCCGAGCTGACCATCACCAAATTGCGGCCCAGATAGTGACAGTACTCGGTCGCTTTGAACCAGTTGGCCTGTGAATGGAAATTTGTGTTTTCTATGAGATGTTGCATGTGAATAGGGTTTCTTGTGGACTAAAGCGCTCATTACATGTATTAGTATTCCGAATTATTGTCATTCCAATAATAAATCAGCGTAGATTGATGATATTGGGTATTGTGTGGATCATACAGCTATTGGGGCTCTTGGCGCATGTAAATATATTGACCTTCAATAACACTAGCAATGTCATAAATATATGAAAAGTGACAATGTGAATGATAATATAATATAATGGTCTGTTAGGCTCGATAATATTTCCCTTCTCTTTTATTGATGTGATTTTGATGTGGGTACCCAACTAACAATCTTGGTTTTATGAGGGTTCTGAAGACCATGCTTTAGCCTTTAAGTGTGCTTTAAAACCACAATAAAACTTGAATTGTTACTTGGGTATGATGATATGGAACAAATATGATGGGTGCTGATTGATCCTCTGATTTATGATGCGCATACGCTTATTTATTTATTTCGTCAATCATCATTGTAGACTACATATACATTTACATTTATTCATTGATATTTACATTTATATAAAGTTAGTATATATGAGGTACAACTCTTGCAGTCAATTTTTTTTTATTGCCACTTTAGGCATAGTAAAATCGAATATTTCACAATATTCATTATATATGTTCATCATTCTGTTCATTGGTCTATTGCTAGCATAAGTTGTTATCTGATGTCTTACATGAAATAGATTTCTGATTCTTAAAATGCGTGATGGTGCATAAAAGTTCAAACTTTCTAAAAGGTTTGCCGAATTTATACGCTGCGAGATAACATTATTAACAAAACAGATCATATCAATTTCTCGTCTTTTCTTCAGTGATTCAATATCAATTATCATGCAACGAGACTCATACGAGGGAATAGGAAATTAATTCCAGCCTAGTTTTCTAAAAATTGTTTCTGTACAGATTCTATACGACTGTAGATTAGTAGATAGAAAGAAGATTGATGAAGATTTTCAGGATTTTATTAAGAAACATGTGAGGAAGGAGACGTGAATATATGTAAGAGATGGGGAGGACTTTCACATATTCAATGCTTTGTTCAGAATACATAGTTTTAACATGTTTTAACGGTTGTCAAATAATTTCAACAAGAAATTCATCATGCATGTGCATTTTTTTCAACACATATTACGGCAATATAAAATGTAATTAAGGATCCAATACGTCAAAAACATCAGCAAATCGTTTAAAAGACAAACTATTAACGTAAGAGAAAGTCGACGAAGAGAATCTCTCAATGTTACCTAGGACCTAAGGCATTGTTTAGCTTGAATTGTGAGTGAAGTGAAAAAATTTCGAATTTTATTTTATTATGAATTGGAATGCCTGTATTTATATAAAAAGCACTGCATTGCACACATTTCAGCGCCAACATTTGATTAGGGTGAATCTGAATCGGTAAACAAACACTTTGTCTGCTAATTTATCAGAAGTTGAATACAATTCCTACAAATTGAATATATCAGCGGATAGAGATAAAGCTCCTGTTCCTTGAAGAGTGCTTAAATTGTATTTGTGACCTTTTGTTCAAGAGAAAATGACTACGAAAGCCATTGTTGACAAAGGCAGATTTGCCCTAATCTAATATTGGCGCTGATTTGATTTATTGCAAGCTATTTCTAAACAACCCAAATTTGAGTACGATTGACTCATATTCGTAGGAAGTATCGCTACTCAAAAGTGAGTAAAGATAGTTCGTAGTGGTAACATGACAAACAGTAAACATCGGCTTGAATCCGATCGATGTTTACTAATTTTCAACGTGTTACTCCGTTCGCACTACAACCTATATTACGTGATATAGAGTATCTTGATATCGAATGCCAAGCACATTATTTTCAGTGAAAACGACATGCATAGATGCTGATATCAAGATACTCTATATCACGTAATATAGGTTGTAGTGCGAACGGGGTGTAATAGTACGTTCGCACTACTGCTTATATTACGTGATATAGAGTATCTTGATTTCAAATGACATGTACATTATTTCTAGTGAAAATTAAATGTATAGTTGCTAATACCATCTTTACATACTTTCGACGAATTTAATTTGAGTCAATTGAACTCAAATTTGGGTTGTTAAAAATAGCTTGTGGAATACTTATATTTGAACAACCTGATTTATTCATTCCAATGACTGGATAGATTGAATATGGTTATAGCCGAGCCGAGGAATTATGTTTTTAAGTATATTTGTTTTTCTCCGTGTAGGCCGTCGAGTTTTTTTGTCCGACACGGCTGCAGCGAATCATCGCGGCGAAGAAATCGAGTAGTGACTTGAGCATAAAACCCCGTTCACATTACAATCATAATTACGTGATATAGAGTATCTTGATATCAAATGCCATGCATTTTATTTCCAGTGAAAACTAGATGTATAGATGCTGATATCAAGATAGTCTATATCACGTAATATAAGCTGTAGTGTGAACGGGGTGTAAAACGAAACGATTGAAAAACGTCGGAAAAATGCCGCGCCGGAAAAAATGCTGCAGCTGCGTAAATCTGCTTGTTATCGTATTTGCTATTTGTAAAAGATCGGAGTTTTTATATTTGTCGTAATGAGTTTAATACTTGCTGTTTCGTGCCTGGTTTCGTATTGTAGGCCTGACCCGAAATCAAAGGTGAGTGAAAATCGTGTTGAAAATGAACTTGAATTACCAAGAAATTGCTCCAAACTCCATGCGCGGAAAGTGTTGGTCGGAGGAGGAAGACTGGCTAACTATTTCGAATAATACAATCAAAGAAATGGGTTTGAGTCAATAAGAGAATTTTCCTGAAATCCTATCGTTCGTCAGGACGGAATTTTGAGCCAAGTTCAGTTGAGGATATTGTAAGTATTTTTTTTTTGTCACATCGGGCACATTCCGTGATATCCGAGATACTTATGAGATTCTCTTTCGATATACGCAATGCGGCCGCTGGTTTCCACTTTTTGACACAGGTGAAAAACCCGCAAGAAACCTAGTGAAACTTGTGACAACAAAGCCTTATTTTGTTGCTATAGAAACACCGAACAAATAAATTTCTGAATCACAAAAATATTTGGGGAATCAGGGTAAAATCAGCCATATCTTCATTCACAGAGCCTAGCGGTTAATGAAATCAACTTCAATCGATTTTTCAGGCAATTTTACGTAGGACTAGCTTTATATTTTTGTTCTTTAGTCACACCGAACAAAGCAGTCTCTGAATAACACCAAAATATTAGGGGAATCGGCGTAAAATCGACCATATCTTTGTTCACAGAGCAATGTGATGAAGGAAACCAAATCCAATCGATTTCTCAGCAAATTTTACGTAGGACTAGTCTTAATTTGTTGATCTTGAGTAACTCCAACCAAAGAAATTTATGATAAACACAAAACTGTTGGGGGAATCAGGGTAAAATCAGCCATATATACGTTCTCAGAGCCGTGCGCGGTAAATGAAACTAATTTCAATCGTGTCGTGACCTGACCGAGGATTTCAGCCTCGACTATGTTGCTTCACTGTTGATGCTGCTACTTTTTATCCGTTGCTGGCAAAGTTCGTTACAAGAATGAACTGAATCAGCAGTGCGATGGTTTTTGTTTGTTTTCATGAAGTGAGGAGATTTTTGCATAGCTTTATTTTTATTTCGTTTCACGCTAGGTTGATTACCCTCAAATCAAATTATTAAACCCAAATTGAAACGTAAATTAATACTCTTAGAATCATACAATGCATCTTAACATTTCATTTACACATACTCTGTATACTACAAATCGATTTTCAAAAAAAAAAAAAATACAAAGAACTAGCATTATTTTATTGATCTTGAGTTATACCGAGCAAAGAAAATTGTGAAAAACATGAAAATATGGGGAACCAGAGTAAAATCAGCCATATCTTCATTCACAGAGTCAAGTGGTGAATAAAACCTACTTCAATCGATTCTCCTGAAAATTTTACATAGGACTAGCATCATTTTGTTGACCTTGAGTCACACCGAGCAGAAAAATTTCTGAACAACAAGGAAATATTAGGGGAACCAGGTCAAAATGAGCTCATTTTCTCCCCAAGTAGTTCCGTGCGGTCAAGGATACCACGTCCATTCGATTTCTTAGACATTTTTCTTTAAGTATAGGTAACATTTACAGAAATCGTTCAATCGTTCATCGAGCTGAGATATAGAATTCTTTCGCGATTCGGGCACTTTTTTTCCCACTGGAATGTTACAAATTTCCTTTTTTTTTTGTTTTTAATTTGTACCTTTATTTTATGTATAGCCTCGTTTCTAGAGTTATGCAAGGTTGAATAAAAACTAGGGGTAGACTAAAGCATTTGCTAGCTTAGTTCAAAATTCTAAACCAAAACTGCAAACAAAAATCTTGGTAGGCTAGAATAATTTAGAATAATTAAAAAGTGGGTGAATTCGCATGGATGATGACGACTCTGTTGCCTTTGTCTGCTTTTAGGTAAAAGACAGGCTTTGACTTCAGTCCCTAACGATTTGAATTTCCTTCTCGTTGTTTAGTCTTTAATGTTTTAAGTGATAGTCCTGGCTGCGTTTCGTGAAGATGTCCTAAGTGTGTGTGTTATTGTTGTCTCCACGTCGATGATGATTTGCTTCACCTAAAAGCTGACAAAGGCAACATAGTCATCATCACGGACAAGGAGGACCACGATAGGCAGATGGGTCCAACGAGCAGTAATGAACCTTACAGGCAGCTTCGAGTAGACCGCTACTAAACATGGTGAAACACGTGGATAAAACACTCAAGAAGTGTAAATCTAGGGGGTGCAGCATTCCGTCTTCGCAAACCAAACCTCATTCTTCCCAGAATTAAAGGCCTTCCAAAAGTCCGCAAACTCTGCGGTGAAATGAGGGAGATTGTTTCATCTGTAGGATCTCCAGCCCATAAGCTAGCAAAATGGCTAGTCAAAGAATGTCAAGGCATCTCAGAGCAATTCTCAACAAGCTCAGTTCGAAACTCTCAGGAATTCGTACAGCCTCTACAGTCTGGTGATAATAAAATAATGGTATCTTTCGACGTCACTTTCCCCCTAGTGCAACCATCAAGGACGCTAGAAAACTGACTTTTCAAACAAACAGATGATACAGCAAAGGGTGCGGATGAACCTTAAGCTGACTCGACTTTGCATGGAAGAGAACTACTTCACTTATAAGGGTTCATTCTATAAACAAAAAAAAAGGAGCCCCCATGGGAAATCCTCTATCCGCTTTCCTCTGTGAACTGTTTACAGCGAATCTAGAAACAATCATTAAAGAGGAAGGATTACTTCCAACTCGCTGGTAGAGATACGTCGACGACATCTTCGCCGCAGTGAAATAAGAGGATCGCCCATTAATTATTCAAGAATGTTGTTGAACATTTGCCAAGCGAAAATTTGACAGGAATATCAGCCAATGTAACAGCAGAGCTTATAAGCAACATTCTGCCGAGATAGATCAATTGTGTATACGCTCACACTCACCAACATTCAGTAGCAATTTAAAACAGCTTAGAATTGAAGATAGATTACTCTACCACGAAGAAAAACGTACCTTAAAATTTGGAACCACCAACGGCGTGCCCGCATCACACTCGTTCGTCATGGCCTCCTTGCTACCGACAGTAACGATGGACAAAACCCCAGCAATGACAGCTGGCAGCACAAAAATAACGCGACCTAATATGGCAGACAGCAGCGCCATTTATTTGTTTTCCGTACTATAACTCTTCGGCTGATTGGTTCAGACTAAATATTGCAAAGTCTCTGAGCCGCTGAGCTCCCCGGAAAAATTGTAATTGAACTAAATGATTGCCGTTGGCCGCACCATCTGATAGCAAGTGTCGTTTCCGTTTTAGGTTAGAATCTAGTTTCCGTTACATGACTAAGCCAATATTTACAGTCCGTGTGCGAATAATCTGATCCAGTTTTTTCTCTCTCCACGGTATTGGTTACAAGGAGACTCTAGAATGGTGCGTAGATATCAAGTCAGCATTTGTACAGCAGTTACACAAATTGGTTCCAAGGTAACCGTCATCGCCATCATCCGTACACCTCTCCGGGGAACATGGTAATATGGTAATTTACGACCACGACGAGGCAAATCTTCGGCTGGCAAAATCATCGCCAGAGCGTAAATGTAGTTCGACGGGGTAAACACATTTTTGCCACCAATTTATTACGTTTACCTCATCGCGAGCGCCCCTCCCTGTGAATGTGGCATAATGGTTCAGAAACATGGGGGTTGGAATTTCCTAATTAATTCATCTAATTATCGGACATACACATCTTTTATTCTCACGCGTTCTGTTTCTTTTGTTTTTTCTTTTCTTCGCTCTCTCTTCAATGTTGGATTATTAGCATGTGTCACGCAATTTGGATTAATTTTGCTTGCCAGTTTGCGTTACTATGCCCATTACTAGGCGTTACTTGCCTGCTTCGATGGTAACAAGATCGTTAAATCGTGCACTTCCTGGTTTGAGGTTGGAATTGAAATCATTTATAGTGTCAAAAGCTATTGAAACTCTGTTGGATATTTTCGAAATTATCTCCTTTTGCTGCAAGTTAGATGGATAGATCTGCTAATTATCCAACAACATAACTAGTTCAGGGTTAGAGGCAAATTTGTACAAGTAATTTTTTATGACAATTGATGGCCTTGATGGAGCTAGAAGAAAACGGAATGAAAGGGCAAGCCAAAATGTAATCATGCTATTCAAGGACTCCGGGACAATAAAGAAGCCGACCGCCTTTCGGCAGGACCTTGCCGACTGGCCCTCCCAGGCTCTGGAGAGGGACGATGGATTAATGCGCATATGATTAAGCTTTCGGTGAGTTCGAATTCACCTGGTCCGGCCCAGTGGGTCAGCTCGGTAACTACTGCAGTACAACAAGAAGGCTACGAATGACGAAGACGACGACGACGACGGTTGAATCGGGATTGTTGCTTCTTGAGTTTTCATACACTCGTGACTTGCAGTGATAGTTGGTGAAGTGGAAAACGGTGTCAGCTCGATTAGCGGTGAAGTGATCTGCAAAGTTGGACGCGGCACTTTCAGCGAGTTCAACGACGACGAGCAAGGTCAAAGGTAATTGAGTTAACTTTTTCATAAGCTAGATCACATTCAACATTAAACAGTCTTGATGTCAGTATCATATTTGTTCAAATGATAAATGTTTGTCGAAATTTATCAAACTTTTATTACCTTACTTCATATTCCACATTTTTCCAGATTTTTTGTATTTTATTCTCCCTTTAATGGCCCAGACCTATTTGGTCCATGTTCAAGAAAAATTCGCAGGACATAACCAGGTAACCAATAAGCAGCTCTAAAGCCGTTTTTGGCCCAATAAACGGCTGCTTAACTGCAATGTTTTGATAATGCTTCATTAATGCTATTTTGCATTCTAAATGCTTATAACAGGCTACATTGATTTAAATAGCATTTGAAATCCAATTTTAAAACAGATAGCATTTAGGATGCTGAGATAATGCTAGTATAACGCTTGTGGCATTTGAAAAGCATATTTAGGGTTGATTTACTGCATATGATAATGATTATTGGTTACCTGGGTTACCTTGAAACTTTGCGTTCCGTCGACGTAAATTTGACAGGAAACCTATGGGACAACTCAAATTCATGCAAACGCATCCGCAACATATCAATTGTGGGCAAGCCAATAGATGCTTTTTAGAACTTTAACAATATTAATTTACCTTTCGATTTGGGTATAGTCATTCGATTTGAGTATAATCAACTAAGCGTGAATAAGCTATGAGAAAATCTCACTTTGTAAGAGTAAACAAAACCAACGCAACGCGTTGACATGGGAGGCCGTTAGCTATAAATACCAGCTAGCTGTGCTTATTCAGTTCATGTTCGTAGACGCCACTTTCAAAGGACGAGGGAGATTGCTTCCAGAATGGTAAAAATTCGGAACGAAAGAAGATCATCCAAAACTTAGAAGACCGGTCTCGACCATTCTGGAAGGTAGCCAAAGTCCTGAAGACGTATCCTAAACCTGTTCCGCCTCTCAAGGTTATCGATTCGCTTCTCATAACCCCTCTCAAGAAAGCAAATTGCGATCGGTGACCACGATGCTACATCACATTTGTTAGGCTCGAGGATCCCAAGTCCACTCGAAGATCAGGTTGCGCAATGCGTCCACAATCTCAATGCCTCCCCTTGTGTCGTGCCTGTGGAGGGCAGAATAACTGCAGAACAGATTTGCTCAGCACTGGAAGGCACTCAAAACATGAAAGCTCCCGGGTTTGACGGGATTTTCAACCCTAAAAAAACTGAACATAAAAGTATACACACTATTGAGCGACAAGTTCAATCGATGCTTAGAACTGCACTACTTCCAAGCATCTGGAAAATAGTCAAAGTTGTACCAATTTGAAAACCCGGGAAGGATCCATATCTCCTTCAAGCTACAGACCAATAAGCCTTCTTTCAGCGCTGAGCAAACTGTTCGAGAAGTTAATGCTCAATCGTTTGCTACAGTTTATCGATGAACAGGAAAGTGCATTCCACTACTCATCAGTTATTTCGGGTGATGAACACCATAAGGAGTAACAAAGCTGTATCCAAGTCCACTGCCATGGCGCTGTAAGACGTTGAAAAGGCGTTTGCCCTTTTTTTGACGGAATGGTAAATCTGCTAACGGCCCTCCTCGAAACCACCTTTCGCTATTACTTCAGGGAGGGGGCTAGTATGCTTGATGCACTCATTATGTCTAACTACATACACGTCTTTAGTAGTTACCTTCGCCGACCTGACGCTGATTCGGTCGAGGTGTTCCTGGATCCAAGCAGAGTACGGGACGTTCGCGCCAGATCGTCCGTGATTTCCCTGCCCAACCACTTACGGTACCTGCCGAACGTCGCGTCATATGGTCCTTCCTACGATCGAGAAACCTAGGGCCAGGACCGGGGCTGGAACGTCTGGGGACTGCTACCCCAGGCTCGTCCCTGTTCCCCATGTCACGACCGCTTACGACTTCCTGCACCGGGGTGCACCGAGCAAATGATTACGGCTTCTCTTTCAGGTGCCTTCCAGCCGAATTCGTCGACTTCATGGTGGAGAACGGTAGGAATCGCTGAAGTTTGCATCGGTTCACGTTTTTGAAACGGCCTGAACAGGCTGAAAACCTTGCTCTTTCTTAGGAATTTTCTGATGTGGTCCGTCATGTTCGCCAACTAAACAACTTTTCGAACTTTTTCGAGTGTCGCCTGCTCACAATGATGAATGCTGTGCAGCATGTCCAAACCCATATGGCGACTTTGAACTGCTACTATACAGAACTATGCAGCGTTCTGTATAGTACAACTGAAGAAGAACGCGAAGGTACGTGGCGTGGAGTGAAACTCCGGTTACCGATCCAGACATAAGCGATCGGGCGTGGGTTTGTTTGTGCCTGGAGAAGCACAACTTCAGCCAGGTCAAAAACGTCGAAACGGACGATGGCTTGATACAGCGGTTTGGTCTCCTGGTCAAACTGACTTCCATCAAGCTGGACGAATTCGGAACAGTTAAAGATTACGTAGACCAGTTGGTGACGACGGCGGCAATTTGAGTGGAATCGGTTTCGAAGTCAACGACCACTGGTTGGTATCTTTACTGGGGAAAGGATTGCCCGACTATTATAATCCGATGATCCTGGGTCTGCAAGCATCCGTTATCGAGCTCACCGCGGATGTCGTTATTATTGTCGAAGATTACTCAAGACGTGAAATGGCCTTTTAAAAACTCAAGCGGAGAAAATGCATACTAGAAGAATAGATCGTGATTTATCTGTAACAAGCCAGGGCATTATGCATCTGTTCATGTTCATCCAAGCCGAAGAATAAGGCTTCACGGGTATCTCTGGCCATTGGATCCGGGAACAACGAAGACCGGAATTTTGATTCAGGGATAACGTTCTATATGACTCGGACGGCAGAGAACTTCGTCAAGGATGTAGATTGGTTACATTCGATCGAAACTGCTGGTGGACAAAATATAAAGTCAGTTGCGAGGGGCAACGTCAATCTTCAGCTAGATGAAGGTCCCTTGGAAGTTATAGAGGTCTGGATGGTCCTCGAATTGTCGACGAACTTGTTGTCAATAAGAAAGATTTATGGGAAGAATCTGAACTCGTCCGATGGCGATATTTTTGTAACCGGCAAAACGGTACGTACAAATTGAACACCAAACCATCGCAAGAAGGCATTTCTGGTGACCAACATAAATCTATGGCACCAGAGATTAGGACACTTGAACCAGCAAAGTATACGGAAGTTAATTATGATGGTCGATGGAATGGAGTTGCAGATGGGACCTATAGCAGATTGCATTGCTTGCGCTCAAGGTAAACAAACCTCTTCGTTACAGTACATCCCTCGCACAGGACTTGCTGAATTTAATCAATTCCGACATATGTGGTCCGGTCGAGAACCATCGATCGGCGGAAGCCGTTATTCCTGTTTTGTATCAAGTCCAAAAGTGAAGCCAAGAACGGCTACGAGAGGTTCAAGGCTTTGGTGGAACGGCAGCCGAAAGCCGAAGGTGATACGACCCGATAATGGATGACCATGATACAGATTAGTACGGAGAGGGATGGAGTCATTCACCAGACATCGAGCCCTTGCACCCCCGAGCAAAATGGAACAGCGGAGCGAATGAACCATAGGGTTATCGAGAAAGGGCGACCAATGATGAACGACGTTGGACTTCGGAAGAAGTTCTGGACGGCAGCAGTATGCACCGCAGGGTACATCGTTAATAGATGTCCAACTCGTGTTCTGGAATCACGGCCAAAAACAAATGCGGCAGAAATTAGACTCCTACAGACCCGAATGACAAAGTCAAAGTCTTGAGCAATTCGTGATTTGGACCTAAAAGCCAAATGTATACAATGATTCTCACGAATCACGAGAATCCCACGATATCCAGTTACCCCATATGGTAGAACTAACATGCTTCTACAAGATGTTGCTCTCAATTTACGAAAGTGATTTAAGGTTCAAAAGAAATCGACATTTAAAGTCATTGTTTACAAATGGCTTTTAGACCCTTATCATGAATTACTCGCGATGTGTCCTTCAATCAACTGCCAGATTTGAATCGAACCTCTACCTATTTTGATATTTCAATTCAATCGCACTTGGTGGATTGCTCTTGAAGTGCAATTTTAGTACGATTGGAGTAGGATGAAAAATACGATTGAAGTAAGATAGCAGACTTCGCTTCTTCAATTGTATTATAACTGTACTAGGCTCCGCTATCTGGAAGCTTTTTTGAAGTTCATCCGTACACCATGGCATGATTTGTCCCGCGTCAATTTAAAGGACCGCAAATCACGTCTTACCTGTTCGATGGCCAGTAGTAGAAAGACGCGGAATGACGCCAAGCACAGTTAATGACGACAAGAGCAGTGTTGGCAGATGTACTGCTTTTGGGCCGATTAACGTCAATTGACAGATAACCGATGGGTTTGTTATAGCGTGCACTCAACTTAGATGTCCTTAGTCCTTCAGAACGTCACCCACTTCGTCTTGGACAGTTGCTTGTTGGATGTACGATAGAAGAGCTTTATGTATAAATAGTAGCTCAACGAATTGGTTGAATGACTCTTGAAGTTCGCCTTTGAAGTAGGGTTGTATGTACTAGGACTGTTTGCTTCAAATGAACCTCCGAATATGCGTTGAAAAATAAGACTTACAAATACATAAGACATGCACTTTGCGGCGTTCTTTAATCACTCCGGTTGGATCGAGAATCGGGATTCCGCGAGTTCGGCTTCTGTGCCTATTTCGATAGACGTCATTGGGTGCGGTTGTGTCAATCGTTGAACCTGTTGAAAAGGAAAACAATACACCAAAATTATAAAAAGAACCCGAATAAAAAAATCTCATAGATTTACAATTGAATGTATTGTAACCATACAATAGAATCTATAGTATGTACAATTAATCTTATTGTTCACAACTATAAGATGACAATAGGAGTTATTGTTACCACAATAGAATCTAATGTAAACTGAGACATCGACAATAGAAAAGGGGGGTTGTTATGTATCTTAACTATAGAAAAAATCATTATTTTCCGAACAAATTTGAACCAATAACTATTAATTGTATTGTTTAACAATTGTTGAAAATCCAAGCATATGGAATGAATTGTAGATCTACTGTAATGACAATATACGTCTTTCCTTTATCAGATTCAAGAACAATAAGATTCATGGTCGGAAATAGATTTTAATGTTATTTAATATTAATGTATTGTAATTGTATGGTTATTTTTAGCCGGGAAGACAACATCTGACAACTGAGCAAATGACAGTTCTAGACAAAATCGTCAAAAGGTCGCAAGTAACCATTGTAAACAATGACTTAAAACGTAAATTTCTTAGAAATGGCAGTTCGCTAACATCCATATCCACTATCGACGGGAAAGTAATGACTCCCTCTATCTGTTTCTTGTGCTATTTTGTGTGTGAGAGCAAGCAGCTCCCAGAAAAATACGCTAGATGTCATTGTTTACAAATGTTACCTTCGACAATTTGGCTAGAGTTGATCGATTTTCAAGTCGTGAAGGCGGACGAATCCTATCTGGGTATCTGGGAGGCTGCATTTGGCAGTGCTGCTAGAAAATATCAAGTTTCATGAAAAAAAATTCCAGGGAGCGATTAAATTGGTTTAATTTTAAAGGATTACAAGTCACCTCGCCAGATTTTTCTCTGTAAAAGTCAGTTTCCACATGGAAAATCCTGTTTAAATTTTGCGCAGTTATTTTGGGCTCAAAAAGCTTCCAAAAATCACACTGGAATTTAAATTTTGTTCAAGGCTAATGAGCACTCGTAAAATACTGAAATAACAACTGCACATATATGCCTACAAAACTAAACAATGAAGGAAAATCAACTTACTAGATAATTCATGAAGTAAATAATTCAATCTCCGTTCATTTTGAATCATCTTAAGTTCCTAAAGTTATACAGTTGTTCTTGTCATATAAATATCATATGTCCTCATTATAAGTATGGTTGTACTGATTACTACACAACAAATCCTATAAGTTGAAAATTTATTCTATTCAATTCATTCGACAAACTATATTTTTGAAAACCATTGCTCTTTGAAATAGTAAATTATATCGAAGAGAATACTTTAGGAAAATAACTGATCAAACGACCTTTTGAAAGTAAGCTATTCCATCATTCCAAAAAAAACTATTGACAATCTCAAATCAATCAACCTCCTAAACAACATTCCTCGCACCAAAAAAAGAAAAAGAAAAACCCCAATCACCATAAACCCGCTTCCATTCCTATTCGGCTCACCTTGTACGGATGTAGATTTGGATGGCGAAATCAAGGCCTACTAAAGAGTGGCACCAGCTGACTGACCTTTCTGTCGCCAGCCATCCGCTACTTCCACCACTTCCATTTCCACTAAAAATCGATGACGATTGATGACGCCGAGGATTTCAGTGCTTTTAGTGTTCCCTCCACCGCTCAAGACGAACGTTTTGAAGGACGCGAAAAAGCACACTCACTTAATTGGGCTGTCCTTGCCGAGCTAAGGACCACCCTGCTCTCGATTCGATGTCGTAGAGAAATTACCGTTATCGCCCCGTTGGCACAGGCTGCATCTGGTTGGGTGGTGTTCCTCCTTTCAATGTCACTTCACTTGGGCAGTTAATTAATATTAATTACGGATGGCACTGTGGTAACCCCTGATAAGATCGATTCGTCTTCCAACGGTTTCAGGATTTGATCACCGATAGACTAGTATGATACATAAATTCAATTTGTAATTGAAACTGTACAACGGTCTATTCAAATATGAAACGATCCAAAATCAGAAAAATATAATTTTTCCTAAAGTTTTCCGCGTTTGATGTATGTGTCTGCGTTGTATTTTGATTAGAATTTTCATGATAATTTCCCATACTTCACCATACTTCTATTTCTAATGTATACAGTGGTTCAGTATATGGTTTCATTTCAGCTTACATAGGTTGGTTAAATTTGATAATGAGTTCAAGTAGAATGCTTTTAATTGCTATTGATGCCCTCCATCAGAGCCTGTACAGTCGTTTTCGGTACCTTTTTCTCAGTTATTTTTTACCGTCTCCTCATGCCTTCTTTTCGTACTACGCCTTTTCTTTGGTCTTCCGAATTTCGCGCTTCTTCTTTCGTTCTGAGCGTTTCAAACTTATTGCTTTCACAATAAGCACTGCCAAATCCGGAACTTCGAAGCGAATTGCAACAGCTACTTCTGTTTGAAATGGTCATCAATTGCAAAGTTGTACTTGCCCATGAAATATTCCGATGTTCTGATACAGCACTTGAGAATAAACATAAACGAATACACTGTCAACAGCGCTGCCTAGTAGAGGTTTCACCAAACTAAAATTGCTGTAATTTTAAAATGTCAGTTACAGAAATTTACAAACTTAGGGCACCCCAGCTTGGATGTTTGTAGAACTCAGTCGTTTCTCCAAACATTTATAAAATGTTTGCCCCAAAAGTTCGGAAATATTTCTACGCGTCGATAACAATATTGAAAACTATTCATTTTCAACATTAAACTATTGAAGATAACGCAAATATAACTAAATGCCAAGTATTTTCCTATCACAGACTTCAAATGAAAGTTCATATACACTCAGTAGCAAAAAAAAAAGCCGAGCAAAATTATGCTCCCAAATAACGCTTTGTTCAACGTTCTGTTACTTTGTCAATTATCAATATTTTTGGATGAAAATTTTACAACACTATAAACAATGTATAGACCTGATATGACCAAAATTTCATGTTGATAAAATTTATACACTTGAAGTTATCGTAACATATATGAAAAAAAGTCGTTTTTGGACATAGCAATTTCAAAAATCCGTATTTCTGTGAAAAATTTAGGTAGCGTATTAAAAATTCTTCCATAGCTTAAACAGAATATAATGTGGTCAAAATTTGAACTATTTCTATCAAGTGGTTTGGACTACAGCTGGCATCAAAGTTGACGCACCAACGTGAGTATTTCCCATTTTCACCCAATATAGGCCTTGCTGAAATATCGGTGCAAAAAAAAAAAGCAAAACGTAACGTAATTTATGAACGATCCCTTTAGCTGTGCCTCTTTGAGTATATTGATTATATTGATGTTGCTTCTTACAGTAGTTTGGGAACTGAAGACCTTCAAAGTTCATTCATTAATTCAAAAGTCAGCTGCACAGAGCCCTTCAGAAACGCCTCAATAAATACTCTATTCAGCAGTGCCGTATTATTAAGTTAGGATAGGAGTGAGCAAGACAGCATTAAAACACGCAAACACTCAAAAAACAAAAGAATAAACAGAGACAAAAGGCTCTGTGTTAGTCACTATTGCTCGAGAGAATAAGGAAAAGATATGTTAAAAAAGAAAGCAAGAATCCTCAAGCACGTAGCTTAATGCGGCATTTTATAGAGCTTTTTGACGTTTAATTTGCGCACGCTACTGCAAGATTGGGATCGAAGCAGTGCGAGTGAGAAGTCAACGAAGTTGTGGGAAACCAAACCGTGCATTAATCCCCGCATGTTAGACAAAGAAAGACGATTAAATGTCGAAAAGGTCTATTGGCGTATTTGCGGCACAAAATTTGTGTCATTATTGCTGTCTTGCTTTGGCGTCAATTAATGCTCATGTTGACTCTCTTCAGCCTTGCACAATCATTTTTTATTCATTCAAAGCTAGCTCTTTGAGTGTTACGGACGCGTTTTTTTATTTTTGTAAAAATGTCGTGAATTTGTCTGAACGATCCGCAAAAATTTTGTTGCATTTGTGGAGACGTGATATTGAATGAACAGAGAAAGGGGCTTACACCTTTGTTAGAGACAGCATATCAGCTGTATTTTGACAAGGAGCTTCCAAATCGTGAGTTTCCATGGGTTCCAACATACTCCTGTTGCTCATGCTACCGAACATTGCTTGGTTGGATGAAAGGTACGCACAAAGGCTTACCTTTTGCCAAACCTATGGTGTGGACTAATCCAACCAATCACATGAGCGATTGTTACTTTTGTTTGACAAAAATTCATGGATTTTCCAAAGCTTTGAAGCATAAAATCGAATGCCCATCAAGGCAAAGATTGCACTCCGAAGCAATGCCAGTTCCAATATCTCCAAATATTGCTGGACGTGCTGATGAGTTGGATTCGGAACCAGGCGAATCTGAGAAAAGCTTTCAGGATGATCCAGATTTTTTAACTTCGGAGTCTGAGGAACCGGATGTTATAACCCAAGAGGAGCTGAACGATTTGATTCGAGATTTGGAGCTACCCAAGACCAAAGCGCAGCTGCTAGCTTCAAGGCTAAAGCAGTGGAATGTCCTGGAAAAAGATGTAAAGGTGTCATCTTATAGGAAGAGACATTCAGGTAACATTAAATATTTTTCGATCGACGGTGATCTTGTCTTTTGCAACAACATCAAAGGTTTAATGGAAGAGCTACAGTTAGAGTATCACGCAACTGACTGGAGGCTCTTCATCGACGCTTCAAGCAAAAGATTTAAAGCAGTGTTACTGCACAATGGAAATAAGTATTCTTCAGTGCCAGTTGCATTTGCAGCTTACATGAAGGAAACTTATGAGAACATAAAAACCCTTTTGGAAAAGATCAAATATTCGGAACACCAGTGGAATCTCTGTGCAGACCCTCAGGTAGTGGCATTGCTCACTGGGCTTCAAGGAGGCTACACAAAGCATTGTTGTTTCCTCTGCGAATGGGACAGTCGTGCGAGGGATAAACATTACCACCAGCAGCATTGGCCAGCACGTACCGAGATGGAACCTGGGAAGAAAAATGTGTCAAATCTGCCTCTTGTCGACAGGGACCAAATTTTACTACCTCCGCTACATATTAAGCTTGGGTAGATCAAAAATTTTGTCAAAAAGCTGGATATTCAAGGAGAACCATATTGTTTTTTGAGGAAAAAGTTTCCGAGATTGAGCGAAGCCAAGGTGAAAGAAGGAGTATTTGTTGGCCCTCAAATTAGGAAACTCCTTAAAGACGACAATTTTCAGCAAACTCTTAACGCGACAGAGTTACGAGCATGGAATGCGTTCCAAAAGGTTTGTGGTCACTTCTTGGGAAATGAAAAGTCTCCGGATTATGTACACATCGTTCAAGAGCTGGTTGATTCGTATGCTGCACTGGGATGTAATATGTCATTTGAATTGCACTTTTTGCATTCTCATCTGGACTTCTTCCCAGAGAATATGGGAGCCGTCTCAGATGAACATGGAGAACGATTTCATCAAGATATCGCACAGACTGAGAAGAACTTTGCTGGCAAATGGAGCCCAGCGATGCTAGCGGACTACTGCTGGATGCTACAGAGGCAAACACCTTTGGAGAATTATAAAAGGAAAATGAAAACAAAGTGAATTTAAGTTGAAAAATATAGAGAAAATTTCAACTAAATGACTGACTGACTGACTGACTGACTGACTGACTGACTGACTGACTGACTGACTGACTGACTTACTGCCTGACTGACTGATAGAAAATCTTAATTTTCATGAAAATTCGTAATTTTGTGAATAAAAACTCATTTGTTTCAACACGAACGGATTCAGAGAGGTTCATTTCATAAAATCCAAACCCAACATTCAAAGGACGGAACGAAAATTCATGTTTTCAAAATAGGAAATCTTGATTTTCATGAAAATTCCTAATTTTGTGAATGAAAACCCGGTTTATTTCATCAATCTTACGTGTTACGAAAAATCTGTGTTCACGAATGGATTCAGGGAGGTCCATTCCATAAAATCCAAGTCCAACTTGCAAAGGGCAGAGCCAATATTCTGGTTGTTGATGAGGTAGATCATATTACTACGGAAATACGTGTTTTTGTGAATTTTAATCACATTTTTCTCAAAAACTGGACGTGTTACAGCATTTCTGAGCCCATATTTGAATTCAGCGTGGTGTTCTGCCGACTAGTGTTATTGTTTGATTTTTTTTTTTGCGAAAACGACGCAGCAAAAACAAAAAAACGTCCGTTTCAAAGTACGGCTTGCTGCGATTTCATACCTGAGAACACATAAATTGTGAGATGAAAATATACTCGTTGCAGTTTAAAACCGGACAAAACCACACGCACATCGATGCCACTTGCATTCTGTAGTGTCGCATCTGGTTCGTTGTATAGTGCATAGCATTAGAGCAGGATCGATTGGCGCGAGTGGTCTTGTCCGGATTTGAACTGCAACGAGTATATTCAAAAATTACACAAAGTCTCCATTTACTGTAACTGTATAGTTCTCAACGAACATGTACTTATAGCATCTTGAACCTTTATCGATAATCAAAATTGTTGGTTATGATTGTCAAATAGTTCATTCTATAGAATAAATATATGAAATTTCTAATATTTATGTAATTTCCCCTATTCTTGCACTAACATCCTTGAACATTATAAATATTCCAATATTCTTATCATATCGATGAACCATACGTTTAGGATTGTCTGATTGTTTTAATCACTATTCATTTTAATCACATGTTCATTTTAATCACTGAATACATGAAATATAAAATACTTCTATAACTTCTTAGAATTTCTGAGCAAATTAAGTGCCCAGTAGCATATTGGCCACATTTGAGTTTGTAATTCTGGAGAAGGTTCAGTCTCACCATCGGTGGACCAATTCGGATTTCTACGAGTTAAGTCACTTTGCATGTATTTCTTCCAGTAGGTAGAATTTCAGTATTTGGCCAAATATGATGCCGAAAACAAAACATGGCGCATCTTGCGGGTTTTCATCCGAAATCAAGCTTAATAATAATACTTGATCTTGTAAACAATAACCTCGAAGAAAATTAAATTTGGCTGAATGATTGAGTAATAGGTACATCTGAATAAAAACAGAATTGTATCCAAAACAGCAGTGTTTGAATAGTGCTGATTTTTAAACACATGTTATTTCGAGTTTAAATGTTTCTTAATCATTTGCACAATACTGAGTACTTTGTTATGAAATTTTACCCAGTCTTACTGAAATAATCATGGGATGAGTAATCACAATTTTCAGCGAAACATCTAAAGAAAGTACTCAGTGCTGGGGAAATGATTCTTTCCGTGCGCGAATGGCAACCTAACAATGTTGCCATCGTGTAAGCTTATGCGTGCCACACGAAATAATTTCCAGAATGAATAAAATTAAACTTTAAATTAAATTGCCTAATCGGTTAATAGAGGTTATTATTTGCAGGCACAACACAATGATCAGCATAGTGCGGGACAATTTCAACCACAGTGCCGTGACAGTGCTGCCAGATAGCACTAGCAGCAGTGATGATTTCGTACCGACATTTCAGGTGATTCCCAACCAACGCAAGCGTTCCGTCAGTTTTACACGCGAAATTGATCGTCCCTCCGTTTGGGTGAGAAAAACGCCGCAGAAGAAATCGGTGCTGCTGAAAATTCAACTCCTGACACCAGGTGAAAGTTACTGTGAGGTTAGGGTAAGTAGCTCTTATTTTTTACGCGTCTTCCTGAACCGGGCGGAAGGGGCTCTATCGCGGAAACATGCGAAACGACTTCCCCTCTTGAGTTGCGTGTCTACAAATGGGGAATATGACTAAAATGATATGGCGGATGCGCGCTTCTTCCTGTCGTTGTTTTAGAGTAACGGGGACCGCCTCCAAACAGCGTGCACGACAAAGTGTCTGTAATAAGTTTGTTCGTGTCACTACCACCATAACCAATCGGTGTTTATTTTTCTTGCTGAAAACTGGGTCAAACACCAACTTCCTGGCGTCTGGTCAGTTTATAAGAGTCAGAGATTGGCTTTCAGGATAAATATCATGGGGCGAAAAAGTCCACTCTTGCCTCCGTACAAACTATTGCGCTGTTAGCGAACATATGCTGCATGGTTATTAACATTAATTTCCTCGGAACATACGACCTGTGAGTGGTGGAATACCCCTGTTTAGGGAATTTAGTTAGCATAGAAAAATGTCAGGTTCCGACGTTAAAAACCTATTAGTCAACGACGACAGTGAAAATTTGCCTGGTTTTCACATTTGCTGTGCTGCGTCCCCCCATCGCATTGAAGGTCCTTCGTAGCGAATTTTGTTTAATGAAAAACTTATCACATACTTTCACGCAAATGCCACCAGTGTCAAAATGTTAGGGCGAGAACAATGGAGGTCGTTTTTTTTTTAATTGAAGGCATGGTTTTTTTTGTGCAGTGTAAATTACCACCTTGATCCAAGGTTGCTTTGATTTGG
This sequence comes from Aedes japonicus, assembly GCA_034211315.2. Classification (NCBI taxonomy): domain Eukaryota; kingdom Metazoa; phylum Arthropoda; class Insecta; order Diptera; family Culicidae; genus Aedes; species Aedes japonicus. Next base: position 9,752 of record JASCZW010010599.1, on the reverse strand, counting down.
GTTTATTGTTATGACATTTCTCTTGAGTGGATTTTTTGCGAAAAGATAGCGCATTATTTTACTACCATTCGGGCACAATTGACAGTGAGTTGAGCCTATTAGCATTACCTACTTCTAGATAGTCAACCGTAAACACGTAAGTAGAATTAAAAGTTTATTATTGTATATAGCATCACGCACTTGTGCGGAGAAAAAAAATATCGTTAAGGAGGCCTTCCACAAACGGAAAGAAATTTCACTTTCGTTTTTCTTTCGTATCCCCATCCGAGGAACCTGAAGGCTAATCAAGTCGTAAGTTGAGGAATATTCCTCCTACCTTGTGACAATTATACCGTTGCTCCGATGGCTGGGAGCCAACCGACATCAGAATGTCTCCTTCCCAACCCTCGGTGCCTCCAAGGACCTTGCGGACCTCTACTTGAGCGTAATCAGTCAAAACGGGTAGCAACCGGAGGGTTTAATTCGGAAGGATTAATCTTTCAATGGTGCCCCGATCTGTTGGTGCTTGGTGAAGAACGGTTGGCCTCCAAACGTACACGAATCGATTTCCTACTGCCAGAGCCACATTGGTTTTCTGTCACCGACTATTTCGGATGGTCATTCACTATCGTGATTTTTTCCCCCTCATTCTACAAGCTGCCGCCAACGAGGGCTGGTTCTAAATGCGGAGGGTATGTTAAGGTTAATGGCGGTGGATATCATTTCAAGCTAGACGCTGATTGTGACGTGCCACGAAATTCAATGCGGCAACATGGTCGGTTAATTTGGTGTGAGTTTCAAATACAAGCACACCCGGAAGTGGAAGTGGATGTTATTTTGGTACTTGATAAATTAAATTGGACTTTTCGTCCAATGGCCAAAATTTGATTAAAGAAAACTGACGAAATTACTCATGCAGCATCAAACATAGTAACCCATGGGTCAGCAGACAAAATGACAAATTGGCAGCTCTATCAGTCGAACTCTAACCGTGATGGCAAAAACAGTGAAGCAACTCCGTTCAGAAGTGTGCCGCGCCGCGTCGAAACCGGACATCGTACGGCACTTTGTGGACGCCGGAAACGCCCGTTCCGGCATCTACAACATCTTGGCACTATTAGTCAACAATCAGAGCATCGAAAGAAAGCCCGGCTCCGGACGGCTGACGACCCTGAGTGACAAGAAGCTCCAAAGGATGCTGAAGAGAAAAACCAAGGGAAAAGTGGCTACATCACTGCGTGCGCTTGGCAGAGATGTCTTGAAAAAGTACCTGTCGAACATGAACATACACGGTGTTCAATAAGTTCGGATACACTTTCAAAATTTGTTAAAAAAATGAAAACATGTTTTTTATTTTTGGATTTATGTATTGAAAGCTATGTTTACAAGGAACGTTTACAACATTTCTCTTGGAATGACCCCCTTTGTACTCCTTAACGAGCTTCAAACGTTTCTCGAACGCGTCGCAGGCAGCACGCACGGACTGCATGGGCATTTCGTCCCAGATTTTGAGAATTACCGTCTTGAAATGATCCAAAGTGCTGACCTTGTATTCGTTCAGCTTCGCCATCATATAGGACCAAACAAAAAAGTCGAGAGGATTCAAGTCCGGGGAGCTGGGAGGCCACAAAGTTTTGTCCAGAAAGTCGGTTAAATTGTCCCGACACCAGGCTTGAACCACATTTTGCCGTATGGGCTGGTGCACCGTCCTGCTGGAACACGTAGTGCTCATCGCCGTAGAGGCTTCGGAGACTGGAGGCAACAACCTTTTCCAAAACCTCAGTTTTTGTAGTACGCCGCGTTGATTTTGACGTTTTTTCAATAAACACCAGGGGTAGCTTACCACGTTTGCATACTGCCCCCAAACCATCACCGACGCGGCACTTTGGAACCGAGGGATGTTTATATTGGATTCAGGAATGCTGTCCCTCGATGGCGCCCACACCCGGTCATTTTGCACATTGTGCGGCTGCTGCAGCACGAACAGTTTCTCGTCCGAAAAAACAAACTCTGACCAGCGTGCCGAGAGAGGATCCTCTTAGCTCGATCCAACCGCTTTTTGCTGGTAGCCTCCGAAACGCCATGGACCTTACGTTTTTGTAAGGCCTGAAACCAGGTCCTTGGTGAGTATGGTGTGAGCGGTTCCAATGGAAACGTTGAGATCTGCAGCCGTTTTCCGGATTGAGCGGTTCTTTTGCGTCGAGATTCGCTCCCTCACGATCTTGATGACCCGTGGCGTCCTCGCTGAACGCGGCCGACCGGATCTCGCACGGTCATTGGTCGAGGACGTCTCCCGGTATCGCCTGATGGTCGTGTAGACAAAGTTCCGCTTGACCCCATGCGATTTCAGCAGCCGGAATATATCGCCGGGTCGCTCACCGTTCAAAAAACGCTTAATTACGAAGTCCCGATACTCTTTCATCGCGCGTAACAAACGAACAACAACTAACAGAATGTCAACACCGCGCAACATTCGGTGAAGCGTACTGAACGGAAGCCAAAGCCGACACCACAATACCACCGCCGAGTATCGTACATGGCGCATACCTACGCAATGATCAAAACTTGTATTCGAACTTATTGAACACCGTGTACATGTCAAGAAGCGGAAGTCGCGTCCACTGGTATCGGAGCTGCAGGCAATGACGCAGCGGCAGCGGCTGAATAAGATGGTCAACTCGATTTTCCCGGCGAATCGCGACGTGGCGGTGGTGATGGACGACGAGACTCATCTCACCCTGGATGGCAACGACTGGTAGGGTACTTCGTATTATACATTCCCCACGAAGGAAGTGAGGCTCCGAGGTGAAGTTCATTTCATACACCAAGTTCCCCAAGAAGGTGCTGCTGTGGCTGACAATCAGCAAGAAGGGGAATGTCAAAGCCGCTCATCTTTCGCTCCGGACTGGACATGAACGGCAAATTTATAGTACGAAATGCCTGCCGGAAGTTACGTCGTTCATCAAGCAATATCATAAGGGCAAAGCCGCGGTGTTCTGGCCGGATCTGGCATCCGCCCACAACTCGAAGCGGTCGTTGGAGGAGATGGAGCGGCTGAATATCGATGTGGTATCCAAGTCGGCGAACCCGCCGAACGTCCCCCAGCTGTGACCCATCGAGAATCTCTGGGTCAACCTGAAGTGTAAGATCTACTCCAACAATTTTGTCGTGAAAACTGAGGAGGAATTGATACATAAAATGAAGAAAAAACTCAAAAACATGCCTACACGCATGTTTTTGTCCGCCATGGCAAATGTTCCGGTTAACTGCCCTAAGGCCGCTCGCATTGGCGTAGTATTTTTTTGCAAGTAAGCTTAAATAATTACCTTCCATGGGAAATTTATCAAAAGCTATTATCTGTTTTAGCGTTTTTTTTATCCCCATCCGAAAAAAGTCCATTTTTTGTTAATGCAAACGTTACATCAGGGCAGCAATATGGCATTGATGCCTGGCATGACAGCACTCTGTACTATGGTAACTTTGTACAGTAGATTGTTCAGCTCCTCGTCGCTGTGGATGACCAAATCTAATTAACAAGCTCTTTCATGTAGTGACCTCTTAGGTAGGACTCTTTGAATCTTTCAAGGATTGCCAAGACCATACTGTTGATCGATCTGTGATTTTTGCACTCTTGATGAACTGTTCAGATTCATCCAAAGGAACACTTTGTAAGTGGCCTCAACAGCATCCTTACTGTTGATATAAATCGGTGCAAATGTACTGTCAAACCGGTTCATGGAACATCCCAGTGATTTCTCATTGCAGTTCAGAGGATTTCTCGGCTTTCAATGAGGCAAGTATCACATCAGTACATTCAGCCACTAGGGGCCTCTTCGGGTTTTCCAAATTTTCATGTTTTCTAGACCAGACCCTTCAGCAATCCACAATTGTTTCGCTTTATGAACCGGTGTGGAGTCCGAAGTGTTTAACCAAAACGAGCTTGTGCTCACGGCTTGACCAAAATGAGCTTGTGCACGGTTTATTGGATCAGAAACGGTGTGTAAAGGTAGAAAATCAATGTCTGACGTCATTTTGGAATTCAAGGTTTATGTTGCGTAAAAAGTAAGAAATACTGCCTATTCCCTAAAGTATCGATATTTTTGAATCAGGAACTGCCAATTTAGGCTGATAAATCGATGTCCGATGCTGTTTTGGAATCCAAGATGGCGTCTCTTGTTGTCGAAAAAATGGGAAATATTGCCAAACATCCTGCAATATGGATGTTTTTTTTTATTAATAATGGCGTATGAAGACTGTAAATCGATGTTTGACAGCTTTTTGTAATCTAAAATGGTGGCTTGTGTTGCAAAATACTGGCAATACCCTGCAATATGAATACTTTTGGATCGGTAACGTCATATAAATGTTCAACTGAGGACGTCATTTTGAAATCCAAGAGAAATAATGCCAAATACCTTGCAATATGGATAAGTTGGAGAAAGTCATATACAGGGTAAAATTAAATGTCAGATGCAATTTTGGAATCACAGAGAGCGCCGAAAAAAGTGGGAAACACTGTGAAAAGAACCAAAAATACTCCTAATCTAAAAGTAGGACCGGCACTCTCAATGATTGAAAGTAGTGAATGTGCTCTGTCAAATCCGGGGCTCTAAGAACGGCTTGCCTGGAAATGCACTGAAAAACTTGCAATTAATAGTTAAATTCGTTGTGGTTTTTTATCCCATACTGGTTCCAAAAAGTCAAACACTGTTGGATTAAAGGACCCGGTCGTATTTTTATACCAGCTTGAACAATTGCGGAGCCAACAGCAAACAGTGAAAGATATTGTAATACCAGTGTTGCAGTGATCCACATGGTATGCGTTTTCTTGCAAACGATAATTTGTTCTCCTGACCCAGAGAAACAACACGAGGGTGTTTTAGTTTATATGTTTCATTTCATTACAATTTTTTGTTATTTGTATATACATATAAACCCAGTGAACCCTATTACAAATCGAACACTGAAAACAATCTTCAAAGCAGTTCATCCGTCATTGAGTTGAATCGTGACGTATCGTTCATTTTTATCGGTATAGATTTTCATTCTCTTGAACACGTTCGCTTTCACGCGAAACGCGTCAGGTTTGATTTTTGAGAACGTGCAGGCTTAAGAAATTGCCGTCTCGGTTGAGCTCGGTTTCTGGTAGGAAGCAAGCTGATTTAAACGTTTGGCGTACGCCGTTTGACGAATTTGACTTATCTTTTAGCTGCCAAACGACCTAAGTCAAAAGTCAAATCGTTTGCTCCCTACCAGAAACCGAGTTCAATCTCAGCGGGCATTAGCGTTGGATTGTGCAAATGTTGATGGGATAGCAGTGAAAAACAAGACAAAAAACATAGAAAAAAAAATGAAGAAAAAAACAGAAGAAAAAGCAAGAAAAAAAGAAAAAAAGAAGAAAAATAAATGAAAAAAATTGAAAAAAGAAAAAAGATAGAAAAAGAATTAGAAAAACTAAAGAAAAAAAAAGAAAAACAAGGAAAAAATAAAAGATAAAGAAAAAACTGAAAAAAGAAGCTACATAAAAGAATCAAGCCATTTTTGATTTCAATAATTTTTGTTCGAAAATATTTAGTCAGTTTTTTTCTGTATGGACTATTCTTTTGGTATCCAAACATTTGAGAAAAAGTGGGAACGAATAAAAAATAAGATAAAGGACTTATTTTCTATGAATCGCTTAGTAATTTTGAATCTAGATTTGATTGTTTGTATACCGACAGCTAATGAACTCAATTCAATCAAAGGTCAATTCGGGATAAACTCAATTTGTTCCATTAAAACTCGTACATTTAAGTTTTATATATTTTCTAGGAAATCTCTGAGACGAATATTAGTAGTTTATGATACAGTTGATTTTCAAAATTCATAATTTATCAATAATTTAAGTATCTTCTGACTGTTGCTTGACTGCTGTTAAACCGATTTTTTGTTTTTGCAAAGTTGCAAAACTTGTTAAGTAGAATATGATCTAAACAACTTTTATAAAGTATAAAAGCTGTTATAAGCATACTGATACTATTTCAATGCTATTTTCGAAGCTTCTCTCAGGTGGAAAAACTATTAATACATCTAATATACATTGATCTGGAAAAGGTTAATGTGAACCACGGTCGGTCGAGATTGTAAGCCTAATGTGTGGCCCGCAAATACTTCAGTTCCAGAGGGCACTTTGAACAGTATTGAGAACTTATTACCTTCGAAAAAGTTTTTGTTGGGGATGAAGCAAATGGCAAAGCTGGTCAAATTGAAGAAGATTGACAAACACCACTTTTTGCTGCTGGTAAGCACGTAAGTTCTAGTCAGAACGGGTTTCTAAAATATTGCAAATGGCTCAACCTTAGAGCCGTTGCATCCAGTAAAAGTTCCAAGTATAGTGTGAAAATCGTCAAATGACTTGAGTGAATTGAGGATATGAGGAGCATTGGAATCAGGTTTTACTAAGAAAATGGCTGTAGGTGAGCCTAAATACCCTCACGTGACTAAGGCAGTGAAAACAGCTTTAAGCTACATCACATGGCAATGGCTCAAAAATGGAATCGGCAAGCAATATATTTTAGAAGTAATTCTAGCACAGGCCATGCAGAAGGCGTTTCGACCGTGCGTACAGAACAGGGTGGCATTACGTAGCTCGAAACGAACGACTTTATGTACGAAGGCTTGTGAGAAAAAGTTCGTCGTTTTGAGATCCGCATATACGGCTCCAGGCTTTGCAAAACACGAGCTGCGGACCAAGTGCAGGAGGTCGTGGAGAAAACATAATTCGCTTGATTATAGGTTTCTTTACAAAAAGAATCCAAAAGGGACACTGCGCCAGCAGTATTACCCATTTTTGCAAACGGCGAGAGTTAATTTAGTTAATTTTACTGTACTCATACAAACAAATGTATAAAAGATTGAAAAAATGCTAGAAATTTGGATATCAATTTTTATTCACTAACTAGCTGAACTCCGGTGCGTGCGTCAGCTACGCTTGGCAACTAAATAAAATAAAATGAGTTGTTTTTGAAAAAGCAGGGGTTCAAACTTCTATCAAAACATGCTTCTTATCCGAGAAATACACGTTTTGTGTTTAAGTAACCTGGATAATTCTCATTTTTGGTAGAAATTTGTGTTTCATTTGTATGGGAGTCCTCCCTTCCAAAGGGGGGTGGTTTCTCAAAACACCATTCAATCATTGCCTTCAAAACCCCCCACATGCCAAATTTGGTTCCATTTGCTTGATTAGTTCTCCAGTTATACACAAATTTGAGTTTCATTTGTATGAAAGCACCCTCCCTCTTTCAGAAAGAGGAGGGGTCTTGAACCACCATAGAAACCTTCTTGCCTTCAAAACTCCTCACATGGCAAATTTGATTCGATTTACTTGATTAGTTCTCGAGTTATGAAGAAACTTGTGTCTCATTTATATGAGAGCCCCCCTTCCTGAGAAAATAGGTGTCTCAAACAATCATAAGAACCTTCCCCAGCCCCAAAAACCCCTTCATACAAATTTTCACGTTGGTCGGTTCAGAACTTTCCGAGTCTATAGGGGTCTGACAGACAGACAGACAGAAATTCATTTTTATGATTATAGAAATCTAGCCTCCAAAAACCCCCATATGCTTAATGTGGTTTCATTTACTTGATTAGTTCTCGAGTTATGCAGAAAGTTGCGTTTAATCTGTATGGAAGACCCTCCCCCCTTCAAATGGGGAGGGGTATTGATTGAACTGCCATAGAAACATTTCTAGCCTCCAAAAACCTCCACATACCAAATTTGGTTTCATTTGCTTCATTGGCTCTCGAGTTATGCTAAAAATTATGTTTCATTTTTGTGGGAGTCTCCCCTTCCAGAAGGCGGAGGGGTCTCAAACTACCTTAGAAACATTTATTTCCTTCAAAAACCTCCAGATGCAGAATTTGGTTCCATTTGCTTGATTTGTTCTCGAGTTATGCAGAAATTCGTGTTTCATTTGTATGAGAGACCCCTCTTTCTGTGAGCGGAGGAGTCTCAAACCACAATAGAAACATTTTTTGCCTTCAAGTACCTCCACCTGCCAAATGTGGTTTCATTTACTTGATTAGTTCTTGAGTTATGCAGAAATTTGTGTTGCATTTGTATGGAAACCTCCCTCCCGCCCTCTTCCAGATGGCGAAGGGGTCTCAAACTACCAAAGAAACATTTCTCTCCTCTAAAAACCTCCACATGCCAAATTTGGTTTCATATGCTTGATTAGTTCTCGAGTTATGCACAAATTTGTGTTTCATTTGTATGAGAGCCCCCCTCTTACAGAGGGCGGAGGGGTGTCGAGTCACCTTAGAAACATTTCTTGCCTTCAAAACCTCCACTTGCCAAATTTGGTTCCATTATGATTAGTTCTCGAGTAATGCAGAAACTTGTGTTTCATTTGTATGGGAGCCCCCCCCTCGATCCCTACCAGAGAGAGAGGAGGGGTCTCAAACTATCGTGGAAACATTTATTGCTTTTAAAATCCCCGCAAGCCAAATTTGGTTCCATTTGCTTTATTAGATCTAGAGTTATGCAGAAATTTCAGTTTCATTTGTATGACAGCCCCCCTTCTAGGAGAGGGGAGGGGTCTCAAACCACCATAGAAACATTTTTTGTCTCCAGAAAACCCCACATGCTAAATTTGGTTCCATTTGCTTGATTAGTTCTTGAGATATGCAGAAACTTCTGTTTCATTTGTATGGAGCCTCCCTTTTAGAGAGGGGAGGGTCTCAGACTACCATATAAACATTTATTGCCTCCGAAAACTTCTGCATGCTAAATTTGGGTTCTTTTACTTGATTAGTTCTTGAGTTATGTAGAAAATAGTGTTTCATTTGTATGGGAGCCCCCTTTCCAGAGAAGGGAGGGTCTCAAACCATCATAAGAACCTTCTCCCGGCCCCAAAACCTTCTCCATACAAAATTTCACGCTGATCGGTTCAGTAGTTTTTGAGCCTATGAGGTTCAGACAGACAGACAGACAGAAATCCATTTTTATATATATAGATAGATTTGGTCACTATTTTTACTATTACTAAATCCGCTACAAGCCCTGTCATTGAGATCGACTGGCCCTGCTACAACAAGCCATCACGTAGGCTATTCTCTCTCGGGTCCAACCTGCAGACATAGAGTAATCCCCGAAGTACATACCATAAACACCTTCTTGGCTGACAACTCTTGATTTTGTTGCATTTTGTTGCATTTTGTTGCACAAGAGTGATCAAGAGGTGAAATTAAAAACATATTTTGTCGTATGCAAAGTCGAGAGGATGTTGTCGCAGACCATTGCGTTCATGTTCTTTGCGAGGATGTATGGACTTTAATTTTCGGCTCGAATGTAACCAAAGACAGCGCAATGTCTCGTGGACTATCATGAAGAATCAACTACTGATGGTGCTGCATGCCTTAGTTCCAGAAAATATGTTTGTGTTTCATGTAGTCAGACCAATTGTGTAACCGTTTCTTAAGATGATATCTGGTAAATGGGCTGCGCCAGCTTGCAATCGATATGAAACATTGATCGAAAAATAATGAGATTTCATAAACGACTTCACCATACTCATAAACAAACCTTGCTGTCAAATTCAACTTTGCACGTTTACGTCCGCTAGTTTGACACTTGTTGGATTTGAATTGCAGCATTTATGTTCTCTTTTTAACTAATTTGATTATAACCTATTGGTTATTGTGATGCTAGAACTACTAGATAAGACATCATTATGTTGGAAGCATGTTATTCAAAGTATCTTGAGAACGTATTATAAGCTTTTTAATCTGTATCT
>JASCZW010010598.1:0-35917 GCA_034211315.2 Aedes japonicus | reverse complement strand
TGCCAATTATTTGAGAAATGTGCAGAATAGACTGAAATTAGATCCTAAGTCATTCTGAAACATATCAATGATCAAAGGAAAGAATCTGATCTACCATACCACGGAATGGTATGATTGTCACGTGCTGTTTTGGCCGGATTTGGCATACTGCCATTACGGAAAAAACGCGTAGGAGTGGTGTGCATCCAACAACTTGGCTCTGGTTGACTCCTGCTCCTCCTCAATTGAGCGAAGTACTGGCGTATTGTGAGGGCTCTTGTTCTTGAGCCAGCGCTCCGCCCAAATGAGAAATATTGGGCCATCGTCAAGCGGAACCCTAAAAAGACTCAAAAACTGTTGAAAGCTAGAAGCAGTTAATGGCACACTGGTGTTCTGTGGCAAACAAAGTGGACGAATCTGATGGCAGGAGCCAAACGAACGACTTGCTGAATTAGCTGAATATTTTTCTGTATTTGATTCTAATTCTAAACTACTGAACAAACAAAAAAACAATCTACACACATCCTTGTTTGGCTCAATTTGAATAGTAAAGCTGTTCGTATCCATTCACATCCGTTACATTTGATAACGGGACAATTATGAAAGGACGGCAGCATGAACAGCAAAACTATCTAAATCAGCAAAACAAAGGTTGCTAATTAAGATACTTACTTATACTGAACAGCTCCTACAGCTGTTTCTCGGCCTTAACGTTTGGTTTCAATTAGCGTCCTAAGTTTCTTAGTCATTTGGCAAATCATTTGCTCGCTATCTAAACTGATTCTTCTCCTGACTTACGTCACAATCATCGTAAAACAAAATCTTACAGCATCTACATCAGCATCAGCTGCCGTGCCCTAAAGAGCCGTCCAACAAGACCAGCAAATCACCCACTAATTAAGTTGTAAACTATTAGATTATAAAACTCAACAACTGCGCCGGGCATCAACGGGCAACGCAACCGGTCCTGGCGCGGTCATGATGGAGGATTTCTTCGAATCCATCGAACATGAAAAAAAAACCAGAACTATACAACAACAGCACCACTAATAAACCAACTGCTGCTGCTGCTGTTTTGTTGTTTCTTTTTTTTTAACTCAAACAACGAGCCTGTAAAGCTCAAGGGAAGCGCGGTTTCCCTCGGCATTAGACATCACACTGTTTTTATGGTTCAAATTCATACAAATTTATTGTCCATGACTGGTTCTGTGGGCTCCGTGAGTTTTTCTTCGTCTGTGTTTCGCCAAAAAACCTCGACCGAAACTCGTCACCGGCCACTTCTTAGTAGTTGTGCTTGGCGTCGGACAACGAATTAGTAATTTGAACATTTATATGAGCTAATTTTAATGCGCACAAATTGAGGTGCTCATTAAAGCGATAATTGCTTGTTTGGAGCAGCGCAGGTTGTTGGATGATTGGGGAAGAGGAGGCTGCTTTAGGGCGAAGATGCGTGAACAGGAGGATTTTTTTTGTGTTTGCATAGGCAGGGACTCGCTGACGATGATTAATGCCATGAAATCGGATATATTCGCAATGTGCGTTTGAATCGAACATGTTCCCAAGAATATGGGTTATCTAATTGGGTCGGTCAATGCGTGGAATGATTGATGCTTGAAAAGGCGGAATGGGTGGAAAAAAAGGTCCCACGGAGGTTAACTAATTACCTGATGACGATTATTGTTGCGCCTGCTTGACGCACAAAAAGGTCAGCTTGTAGTGCTGATGCATGTTTCATTTACTATTTTCTTCTCAATGCACTTTTATGGCGGAATAACACTGATTCAATCCATAGCCAATGGATTTTTGGGCTTTGCATACAGATGGTTCGAAAGCTACTTGCCTGACAGATCACAAGGGACTGATTTTCATGAAGTTTTGTTTCGAGCAATGTGGAGAACAGCCTTTGCGTACCACAAGGGAGTGTATTAGGGCCTATAGAATCCACATGCGACGAGTCTCATGATTTTGGGATATGAATCTCTCTGTTGATGATACCGTGTTTCACATTTGAATGTAGATTTACGTTCTCTAAGTAGATGGTTGAAGTACACACAGTTGATACTGACCAGTTGAAGTAAAATTAAATTTGTGGTAGTTTCTAAATTTAGCAATCATCTAAAATTGATGATCAGACAATTGATCCCGTGCGTAATTAACCCTTATGTGTAAAACCTTTCAGATTACCTGTATTGGACCCTAATAAGCGTCACATAAATGCGGAACACCAAAAAAGATTGGTCGACAGGTTCAAAGCGGATATGTGAATCAAGCAAAGTCCTCGGTGAGAGCAAGGCTGGAGATAGCTAGGTAAAAAGTTAATGTAGATTCGTCTGTTCCAAGGGCTTTCGCTACAATCTCCCGTAAATCTGCTTGTAGTGAAGTAGCAAATTCTACTAGTATTGGAATCTTGCATAATGGCTTTCCAAATGCCGAGCTCAAACAACTAGTTGCTACTCAAAAGGCAATTCTAACATAAGTTGCAGAGGAACGAAAGGAGAAAATTAAACCAAAATTTGGTAACTGTTTGCTTAGATCAGAGCATTTGATCATCATTTGTAAAAACCAGGAAACTGTAAACTTAAAGGCAACAAATTCCAGCATTAAGCAATGAGGAGAAGCTTGCCTCATGGCAGTCGATGGAAAGGACATACAAAGGCCTGAAATTCTTAAAGGTTTCTTCCCACAAAGTGTGGAGGATTCCAATGGAGAAATTTCGGAAAACCCAAAATGAAGGATTGATGGTTGTAGCTTGGAAAATCCTGAACCGATATACGGTTAAAGATCACCACGTTGAGCTGATCTGCACTGTTGATGCTGCTTCTATGGAAAACTTAGAAAAATGTAATTTTACTGTGGATTATAAATTTGGAGTTGCTTGTTTTAGGAAAAAAGCCTCACCGAAATCAAACCTGCTCGAAATAATTGAGTTGACGACGTGAATGCAAAGGGCGATTATGATAAATTCCAAGAAAGCTCTAGAATTCACGAGACTTCCGAGGACGCTGTGATGCAAAAGGCCCAATAATATATACTGTGAAAGCCGCAATGATTCTGCAATTGTTGAAGGATGCTCATACAAAGCGGATCAGTGTCTCTTAGGAAATAGTGGAACAAAGAGTAGTGGAGAGTCAGCGTTACCCACCTTATGTTCGAAATCTAACTCAGGTTCGCTGACAGACGGTCGTCTTAGACATGAACCACAACTAAATTAATGAAGTAAGAAATTACCTCCTTGAGAACAACAGGATCAAATATATGAACGGGAAAGGCATTAGTTTCATACAAGAAAACCTTCATCATACAAAGGCAGCCTCAGCAATCCTGAGCAAAACATTCATCAAAGGCAAAATCGACGTTGCCTTTCTTCAAGAACCATGGACATACAACATTAGGATTTTAGGAATGCCTACACAATCATGTAAGTTAATATTTGATAACACTCAGATCAAACCAAGAGCTGCAATTCTGCTAAATATTAATGCCAAAGCTACACCAACCACAGAATTCATCAGCAGGGATATTGTTGCAGTTTCATAGGAGACAAATGGAACGACGAATGGAAAAAAAACGATGATCTACGTGGCATCCGCATATTTTCCTGGGCATATGGATAAAACACCTCCACCAGAAGTTGCAGCATTTGTCTCACACTGCACAAGCCAAAATACGGCTTTCATCATCAGATGTAATGCAAACGCTGTAATACATGGCCCTTCAACTTAATACCCAAACCCGACGAAGCGGAGCACCCACTGCTACACAATAAGTAGGTTAGGTATAGATGGAAAAAAGTGAGGTAGATATTAAGTACATTTGTTTTTGACTCAGGATAGGTATAAGCAAAATAATGATAGGTAAACGCTTTGTATTTAGAAAATAGTATATATACGGCAGGTGGCGAAGGTTTTCTTTAAGTCGAGTTATTAGTACGAGACACTGAAGAAGTCTGCACATTGTAGACGAAATACGCGTATCTGTCGAAGATAAGCAAAGGTAGTTGGAATTAAATGGAGAATATTAATTTTTCTTCTAATTTCTAGTTACAGTTATTCCACTAAACAGCTCAAACCCTTTAGGATTTACTGATGGAATCCTACAGAGATCCTCGAAAAACCGTATCAAATTGGTAAGTAATGACACTTAGTGTTGAAGAACTTCAACATAAGCCCATTACTAATAATTTGGATACGGTTTCAAAGTTTGAAACAAGTGCTAACTACTGAATAGCTACTATTAATTGTGCTTACAATGCCAGCTGTCCTAAAAAGAAGCGCTCGACCAATAGAGATGTTTCCTGGTGGAACAAGCGATTGGAAAAGTTACGGATTGGAAAGCACGGAAATTATTCAATCGGGCGGAAATAAGTTCAAATTGAATTCAGTACAAAGAAGTATTGAGTGAATATAATTGAGAAATGAGAAGATCCAAGCAGAACGATTGGAGAAATTTGTGTGAAAACATAGAAAGCACTCCTGAAACTGCAAGAATTCAAAAAGTTCTCTCGAAAGATCATTCCTATGGTCTCGAGACTCTCAAAAAGCCTAACGGAAATTTTACTGACAACACAACTGAAACTCTGGGATTAATGATGCAAACTCATTTTTCCGGGTCTCTGTGTACTGCTGATCAACTACCATATCACAATTGCATGCAAAGTACCACATCTTAAGAATCTGAACATGTGGAAGTAAATAGATCTACTAGGGTGAATGGTTCACTACTTAGAACAGAATTGTCCAATGTACAAGCTGGAAATATTGCAAATAAAATATTCACAAACTCTAGGATTGGATGGTCAATAGATTCTTTTAGTCCTATCAAATCGCCTGGTTGAAATTGTCCCGATTATTCCAGCCCTTATTCAAAAGTGTAAATCTGTTTTATTTCCTATTTTGATTGAATTATTCAAGACTAGTTTTTTACTGGGATATTTTCCAAAGAAATGGATGCAAGTCCGAGTTGTATTTAAAGGGTGTATTCGATAAAAATGGCACATAGAAAATCTTCTGTAACTTTTGAATCGTATGAGTAAAAAACCTAAACATTTGAGTAGATCTTATCGATAGAGTATTATTTACATCTGCCAAGTTCCAAAGTTATACATTCAGTAGTTCCAGTCATGTCAGCGAAACAAGAAATTGTCCGTGAGAAAATTTTGTGCACTCACAATCAAAATCCAGGGGCGTCCCACCGGTGGATTGCTAAAAGGCTTGGAATTGCAAATACAACTGTGTCTCGTGTAATAAGAACCTTCAAGAAGTGTCTGAGTGTCCAAAGGAAGGAAGGGAGTGGTCGTAAAAGTGGTCCAATGGACAGTAAAATGGCCAGGAAAGTCGTACAACAATTCAAGAACCGTCCAAACATGTCAATTCGAGATGTCGCTAAAAAGTCTAAGGTGTCAGTCGGTTTTGTGCAGAAAACCATGAAGCGTGCTGGGTTACATGTTTACAAAGTGCAAAAAGCCCCAAACCGGAATGAAAAATAAAACATCACTGCGAAAAGTGGGCTTTACACGAAGCTGCTCACCAAATCCGGTTGCATCGTGATGGATGACGAAACATACGTCAAGGCCGACTTCCTGTCAACTTCCTGGGCAAGAATATTTCGTTGCCAAGTCGAAGTTCGATGTTCCGGAGGATGTTCGAAAGAAGAAACTATCGAAATTTGCAAAGAAGTTTCTAATCTGGCAGGCGATTTGCGGATGTGGTGAAATAAGTGCTCCCTTCATCACTTCCCGAACAATAAACGGTGCGATTTACACGGAAGAGTGCCTTAAGAAGCGTCTCTTGCCATTCATTAAGAAGCACAAAGGATCAACTCTGTTTTGGCCTGATCTAGCATCCTGCCACTACGCTCGAAACGTATTGGAGTGGTACCGAGCCAACGGAGTCAATTTTGTGCCAAAGGATATGAACCCACCAAATTCACCGGAACTTCGTCCAATTGAAAAATTCTGGGCAATTGTGAAAACGGAACTTCGCAAACATCCCAAAACTATAAAAACAGAGCTAGAATTGAAGAAAATTTGGGTAAAAACAACAAAAACACTGGGAAAATCGGTTGCACAAAATTTGATGGGTGGAGTGAAAAGGATGGTGCGGGCATTCGGAATGGGAGACGAAATTGAATAAAACAAATGTTGTAAACCAAAACTCATTAGAAGTTCTTCATTCCCTGAAAATTTCAAGAAAATCCTATCATCAGTTTAATTTTGATGAGTATATATGTGTGTGCCATTTTTATCGAATACACCCTTTATACCAAAGGCAAATATAAAAGATAAAGCTTCACCACAATCATACAAACCAATTCTGTCTGTCATCAATATTTTTGAAATTAAAAGAAAAACTCTTAGATGAATACACAAAATCAATTTATTTAAAAAAAAAAAACCATTTTGTAATGCACATTTTGCCTATCAAACAGGAACATCAACAGTTACAGCTCTTCACACTCTGGTTACTAAAACCGAAAAATCATTTGCTTCTAACGAAATTCTCTCAGGAACGTTTCTTGATATTGAAGGAGCATTTGACAATGCATCCTTCACATCCATGATAAACGCAATGAGAAATCATGGTTTTGATGAAAACATAGTAAACTGGATAGTAGTAATGTTATCCAAAAGAGAATTATCCGCTAACTTCACAAAAGGAGATTCAGAAATGAGAGTAACAGAAGTTAAAGGCTGTTTTCAAGGAGATGTTCTATCTCCGCTTCTGTGGTCCCTGGTTGTTTTACTACAATACGTACCATTACCATAGCTAACCTTAAATTGGGAGATGTACAGCTTTCAATGTCCACGGAAGTTAAGTATTTGGGGGTAACTTTAGATAACAAACTTTACTGGAACAAACACATTGAACAACAAATAGCGAAAACGACAAGTGCTTTCTGGATCTGTAAAAGAATTTTTGGGAAACAATGGAGTCTGAAGCCGAATATGATTCATTGGATCTGTTTGACTATAGTTAAACCTAAGATCACCTACGCGTTGCTTATCTGGTGGCCAAAAACCAAACAGAAACTGGAGCAATGCGTAGCGCTCCATCTAAAGCTCTAGAATCTCTACTTAATTGTCTTTGTCTAATTTATTGAATTGAATGTATTTGAAAGTGTCCTAAGGCTCAAAAAGTCCATGAATTTCTTCGATGGGGATCTTATTGGACACCTGAGTATCATAAAAGAGTTTCAACTAAGTCCACTAATAATGTTGAATGAGGACTGCATGCAGAGAATAAACTGCTCTAACCACAATTTCCATGTTTATAACGTGACTCGTCTGGATTGGCATGCAGGAGGGCATTGGCGGAGCTGGGCAATTAGTCTGGAGGGGGCCTGGAGGGGGCCTGCCCGATGATTTTTTTTCGTGCATATGAATATTGAAAAGAGCGATGAAAGTAGCGTAATTGATAAGGATATGTAATTTTTAGTGAAGAATCAGAACAGGTTCAATCGAATAAATATATCCATTCTGCGCCTCGGTGAGTCGAGATGCCTTAAAAGAATCGAGTGGTGAATATATACCTCATATTATTCCGTGTGGATCAAATGGAGAATTCAGTCACCTTATTCAATTCTCTTGAGGCGTCTCAACTCATCCAAGTCGGAGAATTGACCTGAATCTATAAAGAGTACAGTTTTTATTCTAAAAAAATCTTAAAACTACAAAGAACAACATTGAGTCAATGAACATTTTAAATTTATGTCAAAATTTTGATTGGTTTGGATTACGCGTTTTAAATATCTTCAAAATTGTGTCGGTTGATACTGATTCCTTCACAACACGAGAATTCCGAGGATAATTTCATCAAAAACCGACATGGGTAATTTGAGGTTAAACTTAAGAATTGGATTGATTTTGATAGACTTTGATAAACAACTACAGTATAGGCTAAATTAAGAAATGCATCTACCGTTTCTAATTGTGTTAAATTTATAAATTTTCATGTACAGTCCTCGAAGGCCATGTTATAAGGTTTGGCAAACTAAAGAGTTCTACATGAATGAATTCTTTGGAAAAATGATTCATTCTTATAAATTTTTTGTATTTTGTAAAAGAAAATATATGTTTTTAAAATTTTCTAAGATGGTGGATCAGAGGTACTTTTGAAAACTGTGTTTCAAAATTTATAAACTCAAGACAGTTTAAAAATCAGGTTAATTCTGAGCTACTTTTAAAATTTCTGCTCAATCCACCTTTTGTGTGCTGACATAGAAAAAGTCATACATGACAATTTTGTATGAAAAGCTGTAGATGCATTTAATTTTTTCGCCATCAATAACCCAAAATAGCCAACACTAGTAACGCCAACATAGAAGCATTTGATTGAAAATCAAATTCTTCAAAGAAACTTTAAGAATAAATCTTAGACAACTGTTATAAGAAATGTGAAAGGAATTTTGATAAATTTCCAAGGAAATATTGACACGCGTTTTAAAAAAATAATCGGAACTCTGTCCCTGCTAAGTGAATGCAGATGGGAATACACTGGGAACACACAAGCTGTTACAATTCTTAGAAAATTTAAAATAAAAATCGACAAGTCCTGCATTGCGGTATCATTTAATTAAAATATGTTTTTAAATATGTGTAGAAAAGAATAGATAAATAATAGTTTCAACAGGTTAACAATATTTTCAATAAAAGTAAGCCTCATGAGCGGCAAGATTTCCCGCTATATTAATGATTAACATTTTACTAAAAAGACGAGGAAATTACTAAATTTTACAAAAAGTCGAGTTATTAGTACGAGACACTGAAGAAATCTGCACATTGTAGACGAAACATTCCTATTACTAGGACGAATACCACAGTTACACTAGCATATGTCAACCGCGTGAGCACCATTTGTAGTTTTAGATATTTTGTCTTCGTATTTTATTAAAGATGTATAATTTCCCATGTTAAAGTACCCATTTCTGCAATATTGCACCCAAAACCATTGAATCAATGTGTACTTTGTTGTGAATGGTTCAATTATTACAATTACCATTTGGAAATGACACACAGGCCCAAAATGCAGTCTTTGTCGACAACTAGTGGTACAGAAGTCAACCCTAACGAATATTATGATTACAGAAATGTACCTGATGATATGTTCACCTACATATGTTCACCTACATATGTAAACTACATTTTTGAAAATATTATCGCTAATGAATAAACTCCTATCTCCATATTTTCCTTTTCACATTCGTTAGTTTCGAAACTTCTAATCAATCTGGGGAACCTATACTCTACTAAATTTTTCGTTCAAGAGAAAATAATATCGCGAATTTAAAATGCGCCTTTTAACAAAACTCATTATTGTAAAACCTTCTTGAATAATAAAATTAAAATGTGTACATTGAAAAGTGTTTCAAATCTTATGTTTCAACTTAACAGGGTCTAAATTTTAGTGTCGTCTAATCTTTTTAATAGAATTGAAACTGAGAAGGGAATAATTTTTCAAATACCTACTAAGTGAACAAAAAAAAGTAAATGGAATTATTAAATCAACTTTTTACAAAAACACCGCGATATACTAGTTTTGGGCACATGCCTACTAGTGCATTTCTAAGTGGACCCTCTGCGTTCTATTTTCGATTTTGATCTGGTAAACTCTTGTACCCTGAACGATAGGCGTAGCCAGGGTGGGAGCGACTGCCTCCCTGGCTATGCAATCAAATTTAACCTTTGTGAAATGGATTCGGGAACGCAATCATCTCCCGAAAAAAAAATAGTCATTCCGGGAAATGGCCTCTGGGAAATTACCTCTGAGATATTAGCTCTTGGAAATTATCTCTGGAAATGGACTTTTAGAAATAGCATCTGGAAAATACGGGAAAGCAATAATTTCTCGAAAAAAAAATTTGGACAAATATCAACTCACGAAAATGGCATCTTTTGAATGGGCTCTAAGAAATGGTTTCAGAAAAGTAATTACTTCCCTAAAACAAGACGAACACATATCTACTCTGAAAAATTGGTCAATCCAGGAAATGACTCCTGGGAAAAAGATTCCTTGAAATGGCGTAGCATCAATAGGAAAAATAGTAACCGGAAAACAATCAATTTCCCGAAAAAAACAAGGACTGATATCCGCTCTGAAAAATTAGTCATTCCGGAAACTGTCTTCTGGGTAATTGTTCCCTGGAAAATACCTCTTGAAAAAGGCCCCTGACAAATGATTTAAGTAAAGCATTTTCCGAAAAAACGAGGACAGAGATGCGTTTTGGAAAATTATTCATTCCGGGAAGTCGCCTCTGGGACATGGCCTGTTCCACGAAATAGTGTAAAACTAAATACCGATAGGCAATGGTTTGGAATTTGGATAATGTCTATAGACCGGGAATCGATGATCAACACAATTTTTAAATCCAAGATGGCGGCTTCTGGTTGCCATACCCCCCTAATTGAAATCCTGGCTACGGTCTCGATAATATCTAGTTATGATTTGAGGCGGTTGACTATATTTATCATCCTAAATCAATAAATTATTGAGTTATAAACTACATTTAACCATTTATGGGCTGGTTTACATCCACTTATCATGTCGTTCGTTAAAAACACCACGACAGAAAATTAACAAAAACTAGCTTTTAACTGACGCAACAAACTCTCGAGCAAAGTGGATTAAATAATGTTGATAAATAGGAATTCTCACGGATCTAATTCTCATTAACTATGGCTTATATCGATATACCAACTTTACTCCTACAGAAATAGTTACTCGTTCAAACTATTTCCGAAAGGCCAGTATCATGTTCGAAAGCAATTTTTTTTCCATCCCAAACTCATGTTAAGTTTCGTTTTCTGAAACGGAAAAGTAAAGAATTAAAAAAAATTTCTGCAGCAGTATCCACCTGAAAAAGGCCAGTATCGACCCAAAAAGTAAAGAGGTAACGGAATTTTGTTCTATATTACCAAGTGGAATTTTGACAATTGAACTGAATGGAACGAAATGTCACCTTCACTTACGGAATAATCAAGCGGAACATTTTTCGAAAGTAAAAGTTACAGCTCCCATTAGTTTGCGTGGGAACCTCATAAATTCCAATTTTATTTTTCATTTTTTTCGTGTGGATACTGCTGCAGAAATTTCTTTTCGATTCTTGACTTTTCCGTTTCAGTAAACGGAATTTAATATGCGTTTGGGATAAAAAATTCTTTCAGAACACGATACCGACCTAAAGAAAGAAAAATAAAATTGGAATTTGTAAGGTTTCCACCCAAACTAATAGGAGCTGTCAATTTTACTTTCGGAAAAATGTTTCGCTTGATTATTCCGTAAGTGAAGGTGACATTTCGTTAAATGCAGATCAATTGTAAAAATTCCGTAACCTCTCTATTTTTTGATTCGATACTGGCCTGAAGGCAGCAAAGAGCAAAAACAACTAACACTGAAAAAAACGTACTATTTCGTAGAGATTATGAACAGTGTTTCATTTCTAATTAGAAATATATTAGGGAAAAATCCTGGGGGGGGCCTACAGAATTCTGGAGGGGGCCTGGCCCCCCAGGCACCCCCAGTAGTTACGCCAATGAGGAGGGCCGAGTATTCGGCCCGGATCAATAGTGTTTTTATACAGATGGCTCTAAACAAGACTGTATGGCAGGTGCTGGAATAAATGGCCCTGGAATTGACTTTTCGGTGTCCATGGGAAAATGGCCCACGGTATTTTTAAGGCTGAAATATATGCTATCCTAGAATTTGCAGCAATTTGTTTTAAAAGGAATTACAAAAATGTAAATATATGCGTCTTCTCAGATAGTGAAACAGCGCTTAATGCTTTAAAATCGAACAATTTCTACGTCAAAACTGGTTTGGGAATGCTCACAATTATTGCAACAACTGTCCTGTCACAACACCGTCAACCTATACTGGGTTCTTGGGCATTGCGGAATCGATGGAAATGAAAAAGTTGACGAATTGGCAAAAAAAGGATCAACCGCGAAATTCATTGGACCCGAGCCCTTTTTCGGCTTATCTTTTTGTGCTCTTAAAATGAAGTATAAGCTCTGGGAGAAAACGAAGATACAGTACAACTGGAACAAGACCTTAAATGCCCGGCATTCAAAACGTTTCATAATATAGGTTAGTAAATCTATCGAAACGTGATCTGAGTCTATACACAGGTTTCAAAACAGGACACTGTCCTCATTGGTAAGCTAAAGATGACATTGGAAGATCAATGTAATTTTTGTAACCTGGAGAGTGAAAGCTTTAATGTGCGACTACGTTGCACTATTTCATAAGAGATGCAGTTTTCTTGACAAGGTCTTATGGAGCTTTGGGAAATCTGGGTTGTTAGCCCCAAGAGGGTAATAAATTTCACCTAGTTGGATCATTGTCTATAAAAGTAGTGGTAGTTACTCAGAATATTGACTCACCATTGCAATTTGGCATAAATAAATAGAAGATTCACCAATTAATGGTCACGGTGGTATCATGTCCCCAGCTCAGGAGAAAAAAACCCTTATGTGTTTAACACGGGAACCTTTTCAGGTTTAACATTACGAAACTTCATAGTTTATTTTAAAACAGGTTAGTGAAATTCAGTGACATCTTAGAAAACGGTTGAAGGCAAATTTTTGCAATAAAATCTCTTTGTATAGTAGCAAGAGAGGGGGGGGGGGGGCAAAGGGGGACTTTTTTTTTTTTTTTACCTCTATTAAGTGTTCGACAGGGTACCCACCAAATTTAAATGTTTGTCATTCTGACAATTATTGACCGTTTTCTATTCTTTTAACATCTTTAGATTCTAAAATTCATTCGTTTCATGGATATTTTTGGCAATGACCATTTGAATTTATCTGGTTCCCGAAAACCCAGGTTTCCGGGGCTGTGGTTCGATACAGAAAATTCAATTGATTTTCCGGGAATGGATGTCAAAATCAATGGAATAATTTTAGAAACTATTTCTTTAGGCCATATCCCGCCTTGTCCTCGGAACGGTTCCTGCGGTAACAGGTAGCTGTTGGGCCTAGAATGGCGATGGACATATTTCGAAGGAAACCATGGCAATATGGGCTTCAAATTTCATGAAATTTCTGCAGTAGGATATTTTTAAATGTTTTGTGGATGATCTGTCCTCGAACCTGACATTCTGGAACAGGTTCTCGTAGAGCCATGAATGACCATGGACATTTTCAGAAGAAAACCCTGGCAATATGGGTATCAATGTTTATGAAATTTTTGTAGAAACCTATTTTTTAACGTTTTGAAGCCATTTGATGATTTTTTCTCGGACCTGGCATTCCGGAACAGATTCCCGTGAGGCCTAGAGTGGCCATGAACATTTTCAGAACGAAACCCTGGCAATATTGATATTAATTGATTCCTTCTGAAAAATGCATCCGTTCGAAGCAAAAGTCGGCAAAAATCACTGGGTTGTTGGTTTGCAGCAGAATCCGTTTTGGAAAACGGTGTGCTGAATTTAACTGTCGTCAGCAGTGAATAATATATTTTACTCTGCTCCTGGTTTATTCTCTGTACAGAGATGCACAGGTAAATTATTCAAGGATGGTGTGAAAATATTAGCGTTGCTGTGAACCTTGTATTGACAACCCGCTAGATCACACCATTTATTTCACTTAACTTGCGCCTTACCGAATGATGGTCACCAACTGGTCGTTCGTCTATCCGGCTAACTACAAGTCCACCATTAGCTTGGATCTACCGGCTGCCTAGCCAACGGCTGGCCGCCAGTGCTCCAGCCATTACACCCGCCAGAGTACTTGTCACAGCCAACTGCCTATCCAACACTGGCTCCTCTCCGCTCTTGACAGCTCCAAGACTGCTGAGTAAATCAAATATTGTATAACGTTCGATGTTATTATGGTTGCACGGCATCGTCACCTTATTAAGCCCCATTATTTGTTATCAGTCAGTAGGTAAAATATTTACCACAATGACAACTGTGCTACATCTAAAATCATAAAGAAGTACAAACACAGTGTTCAAAATTTTTGAAAAAATGTCGAATGACTGAACAAGTTTTTCAGCAAAAATCGTAAAATCGTACGTTGGAAAAGTACATTTTTGTGAATCGATTGTATGTAAAATTTACAAAATTTACATGACATGTTTTTTCAGTGCATACTTGAATCTATTGTTAAACTGATTCAAGCTATCGTTGAGGTGTTAAATTAAAAGTTCTTTGATAATGTTTATTATTTTTAGAAATTCTGATTACAGCTGGAGAATCACGACTAACTTATAAAAATATTTTGCGCATTTGTAAACTATGACCAACTTTATATACAGGTATTCCGCAAAACATCTCACACTCTCAAGGATTTATAACCAACTTTGCAGAGTTCTTTTTCTAAAAATCTCGAGTAAATGTTGCCTTAAGAAAACTTAGAATGTAGAATGTTATTACTAAAATGTTCTTATGGATGAGAAAACACTACGTTTTGAAAATCCACACAAAACAACTTTTCCAGATTTGTTTTGTAAACTTTTGTTTGATTTCCTTTAGTTAAGGAAATTTTCAGAAATAAATGGTGCACAATTTTTTAAGAAATTAAGAAGCAAGATTGTAATGCAATTTCGCATAATTTTGTTTCATTTCTCGTAATGGATTGTTACTTGAAGAAAAAATGGATTATTGGTTGTCGGCAAAAAAGCCGCTTAAATTCGCTTTCAAACAAATCAATGTGTGCGAGAGGTTGTGCAGTGTATATGTTGTTGAGTATGAGAATGGAGTCAATCTCAATTTCGATTAATAACTGAGATTCGAACCACCGTGGCCGCAAGCGCGATGGAATTGAGTAAACGTGTAGAAATTAATCGGTTGTGATCTCTGCATCCGTCGCACCGTTCTGAACAGCCGATATGAGAATATCCCCAGGAATATCGTATCAGGAGAATATCGCATAGCATGTTATCAATATCTAATGCTTTCTCCCCTTTCTCCTGTTCTCTTCCCTATCCCACGACTGCGAGCAATAATATATGACACACCGTGACGACAACCTGGATCAAAAAGAAATTGAAAGTTGTTTATGAATGAACAAAGACCCTACGGTTACTTCGACTGTCGAGGCACTAAGCGCTACAGCGAAGAATTTGTTTCGCGCAATCTGTGAGATCTGTCGAAACAAGGCCTTGGCTAAGAGGCTTTTAAAAAACAGAGGATTCACGGATTGCCAAATGAAAATATTGCTGACAGAGTTGCCAGATTTCGGGCGCTGCTGGTCATACCATATTTTATTCGGATGAAAAATTGTTTACTTTGGAAGTGTCTCTGAACAAAAAAAAAATGATCGTGTATATGAAGCAAGTTCTTTTGAAAAACCAGCTGACAAATGAAGGGTTGAAAGATACCAAACTGCTTCTGCGGTGATGGTTCGGGGTGCCATATCGTCAAAAGTTAAATTTCCCCTGTTGTTCATACAAAGCCCGATTGAAAGTGAATTTGGACGCATTCAAGTGATCATAACTCAAGAACTGAACAAAATACACGTTAAAAATGTCAAGTATTTACTAAGCTTTCAAACGATATATACCAAATTATTGCATTTTACCGTTTCGAACGAACTGTCGCACTTTACTTGTGATCGATGCCATCATGATCTGCACAGTCGCTGGTGACACTGTACCGGCGAACTTATTCTACTTTAAACGCATTTGCATTTGTCACTTCCTTACCACATCCTCGAAGTTTTCGCTTGACAATTGCCCAATATTTTTCGATCGGTCTGAACTCAGGGCAATTCGGAGGATTAATCTCTTTGGCGACAAAATTAACATTGTTTGCAGTATACCATTCTAGTACCTCATTGGAGTAGCGGCAGCTGGCTAGATCCGGCCAAAACATAATGTTGTTGCCGAATGAAGGTCAAAATCCGCTTTTTCAGGCACTCTTCAATGTAAACCTTCGACGTCATTGTGTGAGATGTGATGAAAACCTTGGTTTTAAGGCCACAACTGCAGACGCCTTGCCAAACCATTAGTTTCCGACCAAACTCATCAGCATAAACAAATTTATACATGGAAAAGACATCCCACGACCAGTTGCCAGGTAAAATGTTCGTCCAGGGATTTGTTTATAATCTATTTCGACATATGTTTCGTCATCCATTAAAATACAGCCATCAAATTTCGTCAAAACTCGGTCGTATAGTAATCTTGCTCGCTTTTTGGCCACTAAATTGTGTTTCAGGGAGCGATTCGGATGTTTACTGGCACAAAAAGACGTATATCCTTCTTTTGAAAGGATGTTGCGCACGGTGGAAATCACGTATGGAGACAACTAGGTTGCCTTTCACGTACCCCAACACCTTTCTCCTCAGCTCTTTGTCCCTAGTGCCACTTTAATGATAGATGTGCAGTGCTCTATCCACACTCAGAGTATTCATGTAACGTTTGATTACAAGACACACCGTTGAATTAGGGAATTTTAACACTTTTGCAATTTTTGATTCAGTCCACGAAGGATACTCTAAATGTTTGTGCACAATTAATTTTCATTTCTCAAGATCCAGGATCCGTTATTTCGAGATGCGTCGATCACTAGTTTATTCGTGAATGAAACATCAACAAACGTTGTCAATTGAAACATCAACAAACGTTGTCAAACGTTTGAATCGAGCTTAACAGGGGCGTGAAGATAAACAAAGAGTATTATTTACAGCATGTTATCGAAGACTGTGCTGAGAAACTTTTTGGAGATAAAAGTTTTTGTTTCCAAACAGGATTCAGCTGCGCTGATAAGGGTGCAGTTGCTCGGCAGTGGTGTGAGCTATATTGACCATGTTTCATTCGTTACAATGAATGACCTGCATCGTTTCCAGTCTCTCCCACTAGATTGCAGTGTCTGAGGATATATGTATCATGTATAATATGTTCTACCACCCATTGTAGTACGGAAATTTAGTCAGACAACAATGGGCTCTCCTCTCTGTCAGACTTGATCAAGCTTTAGTAACCATTGATTATCTCAATCATGCCCTTCTACGAAGGGTCAAAAACGATTTGGGTGGATCGATAGGCCTCATCACACATACGTTTCCTCAGGGACAGCAACAAGATTGAACAATTGGTAAAAAGAGCTAGCTATCTATCATGAGGATGCCCCAATGAGCGGGGAGAAGAGCCCACCCTCTATTCAGAAACTGTTAGCAATGGGGAGTTGGCATTCCCACTCTCCTAATTCAGAGTGCTTCAATCGGGTGCCCTGATGGTCCCTCCCATTCCCATGAAATATTCGTATAATTGTGTATATATTTATGTAAATGAACAATTCTACAAGCATATTAGGTTGATCCTGAAAAGCAAGAAATGTTGTTAAGTGGAAAAGTGTAGAGTTCGTGCTTAAGTACGTTTTTATTCGTTTTTAGCGAAAGCAGCAATTCACCACAATAATAATTTGAGCTATCCCGAAAAAATTAGTTAAATTTATTGAAATTTGCCATGGTCGCTGTTTGCAGCTTGATGCTGATTTAATAACATCAATCCGCTTTTTTTTGCTGGCCTAATAGTTGTTTCTCCTGATTTGGAAAAACAGGGAAGATTTAATTGAAAGGGAGTTCAAGAGATGCGGACATAAAAAAACAATAAGTTATTTGAAAATCACCTAGGAAGTAAAATCGATAAAATAATATTTTCATATATAATGATATTGTGAGTTTTGATAAAGTCATGACAAAAATTGAACTGTCAAACCAGACACTGACCAAATGGCACACAGCGCTGCATGAATCAGCTCAGCTCAGGTTTGGTTAAATTTCCACTTGCTAACTGAAAATGAAAAATATACATTCTGTAATGAGTGCAAAAGCCTACCACAGATTCCGTTGCAGCTTCTTGTATTCAAGGCACTAAAAACTTCTTAATCATAAGAGGAGAAGAAGGGATCAAATTGATAATTGAACATAAAGAACATAATAAATAAACGTTTTTATAACCTATTAGGTAAAAATTATAGAGTTGTTTGTATGTTAACATATAAATCACGAAAACACAAGTTATGGTAAAAATTGTAATGATGATGATAAAGAATGATTCCACGCCAAATCGGTCGGTCACCAAACTCAACTATCTTCGATTTTGATGAAACTTGGTACACGTCTTCGGTATGTTGAAAAAAAAAAAATCCACTGGTGTTAAGATTATTTGGATTCAAGAGTAACTTTTGAGATGGGTGTATGTTTTTTTTCCAACATTTTACTTGAAAAATCGTAGTTCAAAAACCATTACATTTAGAGAAAAACTTTATATGGGGGAGTTGTAGAGAACTAAAAAGGCTTTGTAAAAAAAATGTACACTGAAAAAAAAATTTTTTTTTCATAAAGAAAAATCGAAAATAAATACTAAAAATCAAATATAAAAAAAAAAATATTTTTAATATTTTTCAAATTTGTTTTGTGGAAATTTGAGAAAAAAAGACACGTTTTGAAAAAAACTCTAGGATGGACGCTCTTATAATAAAAAGTTTTCCGAAGAGCGAACTTTGGTGCATATTTCAAATTTTGGTTATTCATTATTATAAATGAAAATTAATTATACAATATGATTTTTGGAGATCATTAAAAACAATAATGATTATAATGATAAATCACCTGAACGCAACCGTTTTCGAGATTTTTCGGATTTTATTTCAATAGAATGAAAAAACCTCAGAAAATTCGCTCTTTTCTTAAGTTAATCGAGATTTCCACCAGAAATGATAAATTTTCCAAGATCTTCATATTATAACGTTCACATTACTCTAATGTCCTCTTTTCTTTTGATATCAGGATGATAAGAAGACTCATTTGAAAAGAACAAGATAAATAGCACTATTGTTTTAATATTGCAATCAATATATTTATAATTGTTTTATGGCTGTATCGGTCGGGCCGCTCAGAGAATGAAGGGAGCGAATTTGCTAAAGCGATGAAAGTAACAGCGAGATAGATGTCGCAGGGGCGACAAGTGTGAAATGGACAGATGATGAAATTATGCGGAGGGTCATATAGAAGAAGCATATTAATCGAACTGCTGACTATTTTGCCAAGCTCCAACGATGTTAGAGGTCGGGTGTAGTGTGTGAAAACTACACTCCGAACAGTTCGGTGATGTAGCGATGAAAGTAACACATATTGTTTAAGGTAGGTAGACAAATAGCAGCTATAACGTATGTCAGGTATATCTTCTCATAAAAAAACAGCTAATGTACGCTGCCTGTAAACTACCAGAGATGTTTTATACCTGCATTTCCAAAGGTACCACAGCCAATATATATGCTCATACATAGTCGCATTCATCAGTAAAATCTATCTGAGTGAACTGAAAATGGAGTTTAACATGAAGAAGTGTTGTATGCCGTTTCCCACTAAACGGTGCTCAAAAAACCTTCGTAAATTAACCGAACAAAATGTCAAAAAACTCAAGTTTATGGGCAAAACACATTTGGACACTTCTTTGATGATTTGTGATAATTGTCGTTTGCATTTAAATAGAACGGAACAATCCCATGCTGCAATTTCGGAGCCTAGTGAGAAACCATCAATTACTAACATTATGGATCCACAACCATCTACATCACGGCAAGTAGACTTGTATGGTCTCGAGGAAACGCCATCGGCAATATCATTAATGTCAGTGCCATCTGATAGCAGTGTGCAAGATTATTCAAGGCGCCATAATATTGAGCTATTTAACAAGGGCGTAGCTGGAATCAACGTTTCGCCAATATCGGCTAAAAAGTTCCTGAACGTAAATTATGCCCGCAAAAAGTTCAAAGATGTTTCAAACGGCATT
Organism: Aedes japonicus; assembly: GCA_034211315.2. Lineage (NCBI taxonomy): Eukaryota > Metazoa > Arthropoda > Insecta > Diptera > Culicidae > Aedes > Aedes japonicus. Next base: position 16,202 of record JASCZW010010598.1, on the reverse strand, counting down.
CGGACACACATATTTGGGGATCAAGCGGAGGAGGATGACCTGGAACAATTGAAAGTGAAAGCAGCCGAATATGACGAAATAATCGCGCAGCTAAAGGACCGGTATGCTGATCCAGAAACTTCGAGGGACGATCAAGTAAGGATACTTTCGGTTTTACCACAATCTTGGACAAATCAAAGAGTAATGGCAGAATTTGGAATAACAAACAAGTACATCGTATCACAAGCTAAATTCCTTGCAAAGCACGAAGGTGTTTTAGCTGCCCCTAACGAAAAGCTGGGACACGGTCTGAACCCGGAAATAAAAAACCAAATTTTGCAATTTTACGACAGTGATGAGATTACACGAGCAACCCCTGGTATGAACGACTACGTTTCAGTGAGGAGTGAAGGTAAGAGGGTTCATATTCAAAAGCGCCTTTTAGTTTGTTCATTAAGAGAAGCTTTCATTAAATTTCAAGAGATGCATCAAAATGCTGTTGGGTTTAGCTCTTTTGCAGCACTAAGACCAAAGCATTGCAAATTACTTGGCAGCACAGGTTCTCATAACATTTGTGTTTGCACCATTCATGAGAACATTAACTTGATGCTTCATGGTCTTAGAAAATATTCATTCGAGAATGATTATAAATTGTGTTTTGAAGAAATATTATGTAGCTCATCAACTAGAACTAAAAAATGTTACCTCCGTGAATGCGAACGATGTCCAGGCTTTTCAGATTTTGAGAGTAGTTTAACAGACAAATTAGAAAAACGTGGTTTAGTTGAAATATCTTTTGAGCAATGGATTTCAACTGATAGATGTAGTTTAGAGACACTTGTTAAACCAATTGATGAATTTATTGCTTATTTTTGTGAAAAGTTGGAACAATTAGTATCCCACGATTTTGTCAAATCTCAGCAGTCTAGTTTCTTGAGAGATTATAAAAGTTGTCTTAAAGACGGCGAAGTAATAATAATTTGTGATTTTTCTGAAAATTATTCATTTGTTTTTCAAGATGCTGTTCAAAGTAGTTATTGGAGTAATGAGCAAGCCACTATTCACCCTTTTGTCATTTATTACACGGAATCTGGAATACTTAAAAATATCAGTTTCATTGTTATCTCAGAAGTGTTGAAACATGATACGATTGCGGTGCAGGTGTTTATTTCAAAACTAATAAGCTTTTTGCAAACAAAAATTAAAGTAAAGAAAGCTACGTTTATGTCTGACGGGCAGCATCCCAATATAAAAATAGGAAGAACTTTGCAAGCCTTTGTAAGTTTAAAAGAAATACAATATTGATGCTGAATGGCATTTTTTCGCAACATCCCACGGTAAGGGACCTTGCGATGCAATTGGTGGTACATTAAAACGAATGGCAAGATATGCAAGCCTTGCTGTACAACATGAACACCCTATAAAAAGTGCATTAGAGTTATTCGAATGGGCGAACCAAAAAAGTGATGATTGTTTAACAAAAATGTCGTTTTGTTATGTATCACATGAAGAGTATGAACAGGGGGTAGCAGAAAGGAATGAAATTTACCGACAGACTAAAACGATTGCAGGTACACAAAAGTACCACTCATTCGTTCCAATTTCAGAAAACGAAGTTTTTGTAAAACTGTTTTCGAATGACGAAGAAGGCAGGATTCATAATATATATAAAAGCAATCAATAGTTTATATAATGTTTATGTAATATTATCAATGACCGAGACTAATAAATGGTATATATAAATATAAATCCAACCATAATTCATTATTTTTGTCTTATAACTTTAAGTGAAGCTTTTTCAATCGACGAGCTGTTAAGAGTAAGTAAGAGGCACATACATGTGTTTTAAAAAGGCTAAAAACACAAGAGAAACAATCGTTAGCTATTGTTGTTTTAATATCACGAGTAATTTATGAAAAGGGCGTATTTTTTGAGGTTTTGAAATTTTATTGAAAGAAAATCAGAAATATCTTGAAAACGGTTGCGTTTACGTGGTTTATCATCAGGATCATTATTGTTTGTAATGATCTCCAAAACCATATTATAACATCAAAATTTTTTTATAAGAATGAATAACCAAAATTTGAAATATACACCAAAGTTCGCTATTTGAAAAACTTTATTCTTATAAGAGCGTCCATCCTAGAGTTTTTTTAAAACGTGTCTTTTTTCCTCAAATTTCCATACAATAAATTAAAAAAATATTAAAAATATGTTTTTTTAGATATTTTATTTTTAGTAATTATTTTTGATTTTTCTTGATGAAAAAAAAATTTTTTTTTCTGTGTATATTTTTTTAAGAAAGGCTTTTTAGTTCCCTACAATTCCCTTATAAAAAGTTTTTCTCTAAATGTAATGGTTTTTGAACTACGATTTTTCAAGTAAAATGTTGGAAGAACACATACGCCCGTCTCAAAAGTTACTCTTGAACCCAAATTATCTTAACACCAGTGGAATTTTTTTTTTCCAACGTACCGAACTCATGTGCCAAGTTTCATCCAAATCAATGATGATCGGGTATGATTTTTGGGATTTCCGGCACATTCTGGATGGAATCAATCTAAAGATGAATGGTAATAGTTTTGAATAAACAATGTCATATATGATAATATAGTTATAGTGAAGGGTTATTATAATATGAACTGAAAATCACATGTGTGCTGACTGCGGTTTTTTGTGCAATTGTAGACAAACTTGTGCATACAATATGCATAAGAAAATTAAGACAATGCATGACAACTAAGAGAAAAGAAAAAGGAATTTTATGATCCCAAATTGTCCTACAACTACGAACCTAATGTGAATAGTAAAATGCTCAATGTGATCTCCAGGCACACGATCCTCTATAGCAGATGAAAAAAAAAACTACTAAAACTACTTGATGTGATATTTCCACAATGGAACTGACTCTTAGCTTCGGGTTTTGACCAAGAATCCCTACTTAACCCTTGCGTCACGACAAGCCGGCCTGGTCAGAGCAAGGACAATACAAAAACACAAGATTGGCATGGTAAACATCCTAATCCTAATGTTCATTGATATCACAAAAAGGACCTCACTATTAGGAACAAATTTGCGAAACAATTTCGGAATTAAACTTCTAACTTAGTCTAAAAATATATCTTTCTGTCTAAATTCGCCTTCTGGACCACAGTGAGCCCATAGAAGCCGAAAGAAAGAATCTTCAATCACTATGATTTTCTTCTCAACTCAAAATTAATCACTGCACTAATGCCATGCAAACATTAAAAAAAAATCTTCCCCATTTCCCTAGCATCGTTGCATTCCACACATTCCATCGCCCCATAGCAGATCGTTTCAACCAAATTCAACCCCCATCAATATAATACCCCGTCATTACCTTTCATGATCGTTCCCAATGACCGTTCCCGAAGGCCAACATCATCCTTAATGGGGCGATCATTTACTCTTGCCTTAATCACACTACTCACGCTAGTTTGACTAATTTATTTCAATCTATTGCCCTGCCCGTACTGGTCGAGTGACAATCCGTGGTCTGGACAAAATTGATACCCCCTTCATTGTCACCTCGTAGCATCGCGCGTATTCCGAGATGATGATGTCTCTTCGACGGCCAGCAAATCCGATTAGCCGCCTTATGCAAGTGAAGGCTCGGTTGGCTTTGTGTTGAAAAATAAATATTTTGGGTAATTTGTTAAACGAAAGCGACGGATTTCAGCCGAATAGAATATTAGGCTGAGCGTGAGTGGCGCGCATTTGAATGTTAAATATCTCCTAGATTGATGTCTTCATTAGGGTTGAATTGTTGGCCTATTCGCCGTTCGATCGTTTTCGAGTCGCTAGAGTCGATGAATGATTACAATAATTTCACTGCTTTCTGGAAAATACCGAACCGAAGAAATGACAATGCATTCCTGAATTGCACTGCTTTCCGGTCGCCATCGATGGCCGTTTGCGATAATTCGTTGTCCGGCCGTGTTTACAAGCTTTGGCCACATTATTGTGCTTGTTAAAACCCGCGTTGACAGAAGCCGCGAAATTCGTCAGCCGTTCCTCGCCCGGGCCTCGTTGACGCAATGAATGACGGTGATGAAGCAACCGTCCTGTCGTCCGAAGAAGCGCGTCGTCAATCGAGATGGATTGTGCCACTCGTGGTTGAACCCGATGGATCCAGCGGACAGAACAATACCCCCGAGGTTCTCCCCCCAAAAAAGGGCGAGAGGAGGCAATCAACTTGAGCACGGCAGGAAAAAATCAATAATTTTGAATCCATTAGTGGGAGAACAATAGAATTAATGTTAAGAATTTGTTAAACATTTGTTTTTGTGTCGCTTCTGAGGTTGCTTCTTCGCCACCATCATCAGCCGGAAGAAGGGATCTCTTCAGCCGAAAGGACGTCGTTGTCCATGTGGCCGTCGAACGGCTGCGGCGTGGCGGGCGATGATAAAGCGCACCGATTTGCACAAAACGAAGTTGATGATGCGCGATTCTGACTGATGTTCTCGCGGGTCCTTTTGTTTTCTCGCCCAGGGATCATCACCTACTGGGGATGGCGGTGGCGGAGGCGGTGGCGACCGGGAACAGAATCGGATCAACCAAAAGCGTTTAAATTTATGACCTCGTTGGTGATTTTGTGACGGTTTTTGTCGTCCGGGGCGAACCGTTGGGACATGATGCGGGTGTCTCTGTATCGTATTATAAGGAAAAACAGCGAAAGGAGATGAAAACAAGATTCCTTGAATAAATGTAAGACCAATCAATTACCGTTTTTGGTGAATTCGCCTTGTGGTTTGCATGTGTACGATCGAGTTGAACGTTTATTAGCGACGATGGTCTGTTGGATTCTGCACCAAAGACCCGGGAGGACGGAGTGGATCATCAACATCACTGCCGCTCATCATGTATCGTCATCGTCAATTGCAGTCGATTTGCGGGGCCAAGACGACGAGGCTGGATTGATGTGGTGGGTTGCGAAATTGCAGCGATAATCTCTCCGATCAGCCTCGGCCAGCTTCCCTTGCAGTGCACCGTAAGCAGTCTCAGTTAAAAGCGTGTTAACGAAGATGGCTGCAGATTGAGCTTTAAGCAACCAACAGCAACGATTGCAACCAATTTGCAGCTACAACCACATGGCACGTAGATAAACTCTCACCGGGGTTGGGTAGGGTTGCTCAAGATGTAACTATTTTTTTTTCTTGGAATGTAGGTAAATGTATTTATACTATAATAGTAGTCAATTTTGATAAATTATTTTCAAACACTTTTCCTATTGATCATTTGTATATTTCTCATATTAAACCGATTTAAGCCATTAAAGCCGTTGGGGTCACTCACAATGTGCGATAGTGTTTTTTTTTTAATGAGAATAATAGGTTTATTTTAATAACGTTTGAGAATCGTTTTGGACATATTTGTATCCACTAGAGTCCAAAATACACATCCTCCTTTCCCTCCACCGTTTTCCTCCACCATTTTCCTAGGAAGGTGATGGAGAGATCAAAGTAAGCTCTTGTTCCGTGCTGGCGTATTTTTCGTAACTGTCATTTTTTTCACTCAATTTTCTCGAAATTTTCAAAGTATGGAAATGAAGACGATAGTGAATCAGCTCCAGACTTAGATCTTGGTGTCGGGCGGAGACAAAAAGGACAAGAGTTACTCGTAGAAAACCCTTCGGTGGAAAGTACAAGCACTGCGGGAAATGGCTCGCGATTCGCATTTTTCTCCGCCGACACCAACCAATCCTCCGAAAGTCGCAGAAATTGGAGACATTGGAGCGCTTTGTGTCGATTGCGAGTGATACCGTGGCTGGTGTGAATGCCCAGCTTGCCCATTTTTTCTGTCAAATCCATCTCCGGCGTATTTACAAACGGTCAGTTACAAATAAATAGTTAATTGTGTTGTTTGTGGAAATATTGGAAGAACATTGAAAACATTTGAATTTCTCACTGCCGAATGAGTTGTGTGCACTTCTTGAACTCCCGAACATATCATCAAGCGGAAAACCCGGATTGTGCAGCCGAAACAATCATCGCTTCTAGTTCTGTCGATCTTGTGGAGTATAATACTAATTGGGTGAGATCGACCAACTCTGCAGAACGCGCCTATATCCCTTCTGAACCGAAGGGCAGGGTTATATAACAAATTTTAAAAAAATACATAAATTTGGAAATTATGTTTAAGTCACTATTAAGTCATTATTTTTAATTGTTTTAGTCACTAAAGTCACCATTATTTATCCACAAATCCGCTATCAGCCCTGTAAGTTCCCTCTCGTTGGTTAAAGTTTTCACCTTGTCGACGGTGAGAGGGCTTATCTCGTGCTCTAAATATGAAATCAAGAGTTCGACCAGTAGTGAAAGAATCACATTTTCTAGTCATTTTTTCACTGCCATGTTGTAGAACGTTTATATAAAGGCACTAACATCAGGAGTGATACTGGCGGGTTATGCCGCAATTCACTCTTAGAGTTTTTACTTTTAATCTAGGGAAAATGACCAAAAGTACACTTTTTATTTTCGTGGTAATTTATGTTGTTGTTTATCCATTTGTTTTATGGAATAAATAACCAAAATACCTGATGTGCTCATGGTATAGTATCTGAATGTAATTGCGCCATTTTAGAAAGGGGTGAATGTTTTGATCACGGTAATTATTTGATTTTAAAATGATGTACATGGTCACAGAAAAGTGTTACTTAACACTGAGACGCTGACAAGCATGTATATGGAAGATAGGACGTGGTGGGCCCGCTTGGGGAACACCTTTTGAAGCAGTAGAGTGGACCTTTTAATGTGATTTGATATAGTAGCAGTGTCTCATCGATATACAATATGAGATGGCTTAGCAAAGAAGCTACAAATCTATCACGCCAAGGACTAGTGTTCAAATCTCACGCTTAGCAATGTTATTTTTTTGTATGAGGATAATTTTTTTCCATTTTATGTTTTATAAGGTTTCACTTTTTGCGCTCTTTGCGTCATACTAAGGTATGAAATAAAGTATTTCACACCTAAATTTATAAACTGTATTTGTCATTTAACAGTACTTTCAACTTGTTTAATACAAGCTGTGTTGCTTGGGTGATGACATGCAAAATTTCACTGCAAAAAGTCATGCTAAGGAACTTTACACCAAGTTTTTGCAAAACAAAAATCTCGTACCAACGACAGTTTTTTAACGGCTTCCGGGTTTGGCTATTTATACTGCAATGCAAAGGAATGCCTTTGCTGAGCATTTCAGAACAAAAAAGGTGTTCAAATTTCCGAAGAAGTATTTGATTTAGCAGGCCATATGTCGTTGCGGTCGAAAATCTAAAAGTTCCGTCTCTACTAGCACTATCAATAAGAATGTGTACGAGAAAGAATATCTGCAAAAGCGGTTGCTACCGTTTATCGAAAGCCACGACTTTTCAGCTCTGTTCTGACCTGATTTGGCCTCTTGTCACTATACAAATTCCGTCCTGGAATGGTACAAGGTACAAGAGGTCCAATACGTGCCAACAACAGCCTATCCACCAAACTGTCCAGAACTTCACCCAATAGAGAAGTACTGGGCTCTAGTTAAGCTGAAACTCTCCGAAACTAAGAATAAATCAAATGGTACCGATGATTTCAAGAAAAGATGGGGATTCGTCACGGCAGGTGAATATGAGGATACCGTACGGAACCTGATGGCGGGTATATTACAGAAAGTTGGAGAATTCAACAGAAAGAAGAATCAACATCTAATCAACTGCTTCTTATGTAGTTATTACTCTATCATTGTAAAATGAACAATCGGTTTTGTTGGATTACGTATAATTTTTTTTAGCTGCTACTATTTTGGTGTTCGAAATTTAAAAAAAAATGAACTGTAACCCTTATTTTCTTCCAGATGAATGAGCCAATACATGACTTTTTCTTAGCTAAATAATTTTTCGTAAAAACGATTGCTGAGCTAGTATACCACATCTTAGAGAGAGCAAATTGATTAACAAAATAGAATTGCTGCTGAATATTAAGTGAACGAGAAGAGTGAGATTAAACGTTTCTAAAATCTCATTAAACTTTCTAACATCAGCAATTACAGAATATATGCCATCGGTAAACATTGTAACCATCAAAATGGTTACACGTAGATCCAAACCTCTGAATAGAGGGTTCTAATTGAAGCACAAACAAAATCATTAACAGAAGATCTCCTTGTCTAACTGAACGAGTTATTCATATTTTTTAGATATGCTGCCTTCACTCAATAGTCCCGAGTGACAGTATTCAGTTGATTTTTTTTTATTCCTTTATTATCGAGATTTTCAGCCCTGGGTTGGTTCATCTCCCATCGTTGTCACTTAAATACCTTTTGGTCGCAACTTGTCCGGGGGTTGAGACTTGAACTCGTTACTTTGGCGTGAGAGGTATGGATGTTAACCATTACACCCCGAGTAACACATCTTCATGGTATGATGTTGAGTAAGCTTCTACATAACCAAATTTAGTCATATAATAGTATTTTCAATCATTATAAAACTTGTGTGTTGCTTGAGACCGGGGTCGCCCCCTCAGTCAAAATTCTGTACAGATCTAAACATCTTGGATTTATATCCGTTTTTAACATGACATCTCGTACATATGTTGGATCTACTCAGTCGAAAGCTTGAGCTTAATCGAAAGCTATCAACGCTATTGGTTTATTTCTTACAGTGCAATTGTTAAATTCATCTCTTATTGCACACAGTTCTTCGTTAATTGATTGACTTTTGTGTGCACATTTCTGATAATCATTCAATAAAAATGGCGTTAATTTTATCATTCTGTTTTTCAAAACATTATCGTTCGAACAAAGTGCGTTTGCACACTTCCACTTGATTTGACGCCATTTGACTGAATTTAACAAGAATGTGAACATGTTGTACCACCTAATAAAGTGGAGACTTTAAGCAAAATCTAATCAAACAAAAACTTGTAGTATAACAATATAATAATAAATCATCGTAAAAAAACGGTTAATTTATAACTTATTTACATCAACATATTATTATTCGTAATTGGTATATCCGTAAAGTCAAACTTTACGTTTGATACCATCCATTAGGTTCTGCACAGTGTACTTAGTCACCTTTCTCGAAGCATTTTCCCACTTTTTAGCAAAATCATTCTCATTATTTGCCTCTCCTTTCACCAAAGCCCTAGTCGACAAGCTGCATCGCGGCTTAAATGCAAAGTAAATGCAGCCAAAACACAAACCATCATTCGGTTCAAGACACAGTCCAAAATTAGAAACACTGAGGTAAAGTGGGCAAGGGAGGCCCGTTATCTCGGATTAACTCTAGACGAAAAACTTCTCTGCAGGTCACACGTCAACGAGAGAGTACAGGAGAGCTTCATCATGCTGAGACAACTCTACCCACTCATCAACAGGTGTTCAAAGCTTTCTGGAGCGAACAAAATGGCCATCTACAGGCAAATGGTCTTGCCGATGCTTACATTTATTATTATTTATTTACATGGCATAGCGTCACAATACTATAACATAGCCTGATACCCAATATCCCTCCATAATGCCCGATTTGTGGCTGCCCGCCCTAGTAGCACACTTGTTTCAACCCAGTATAGCTGACTGCATTAAGACTCAATTTAGTCACAATCGAGCTGCTAACACCAATCTTGACGGTTGTGTGCTGCTTGGGCGATTCCTTTGGCCCCCTGGGTCTTGCTCCACTTGGTCTAACCATCTTGCTCGTTGCGCTCCACGTCGTCTTGTACCAACCGGATTCCCGTCGAACACCATTTTTGCAGGATAGTTTCCCGGCATTCTTGCAACATGTCCTGCCCAGCGTATCCTTCCAGCTTTAGCCACCTTATCAATACTGTGTTCGCCGGAGAGTTGCGCGAGCTCATGGTTCATCCTTCGTCTCCATAGTCCATCCTCCTGTAGTCCACCAAAAATGGTTCTTGACACCCGTCGCTCAAAAGCTCCGAGTGCTCGCAGGTCCTCTTCAAGCATTGTCCACGTTTCATGCCCGTAGAGAACAATCGGTCTTATTAGCGTTTTGTACAAGGTGCACTTTGTACGGGAGCTAAGTCTGTTTGACCGTAGTTGCTTGTATAGGACATCCCTGACGATCAGTAGGCCCGATAAACGAAATTCATCGACTACCTGAATCATCGCCATCGATCGTTACACTGCTGCCCAGTCGGGTCCTGTCGTGCTCGATTCCGCCTGCCAGCATGTACTTCGTTTTGGACGTATTTATCTTCAACCCAATCTTCTCTGCTTCGCGCTTTAGTCTGGTGTACTGCTCTGCCACCGCCTCAAATGTTCTGCCGACAATATCCACGTCATCGGCAAAGCAGATAAATTGACCGGATCTGTTGAAAATCGTGCCTCGCATGTTAAACGCCGCTCGTCACATAACACCTTCAAGAGTAATGTTGAACAGGGGCAAGAGGGACCATCACCTTAACGGAGCCCCTGCGGGATTCGAATGAACCCGATAATCCACCCGATATCCTCTCACAGCACTGGGTTCCATCCATCGTAGCCTTCATAAGTCGGGTCAGCTTCCCCGGAAAGCTGTTTTCGTCCATGATCTTCCATGGCTCATATCGGTTAATTGTATCATATGCGGCTTTGAAGTCGATGAATAGATGTTGCGTTGGGACTCTATATTCACGGCACTTTTGGAGGATCTGCCGCCGATACTTACATATGCTTCTCCAATTTGGCGAGATTGTGCCAAGTGTCACCGCGAACAGCTGCAAATAATTCAAAACAAGTTCCTGAAAGTGATCCTGAATCTTCCTTATTCAAATGAACAACCGACGTACATAGGCCTGCCGGCCTGCAAAAGCTAGACGTTTAAATTGAAGCAATCACCACAAGCTTTCGCAACATAGCGCTAGGCTCAGAATGGCCGACAGCTAGGAACCTTTTCAATTAAAATCGCCTCTTACTTCCTTTGTAATTAGCCCCCCCCCATCCCGCAATGTAAATAGTATCATGGTAAGTCAGGTTAAGTTGTATCAAAATGTAAAACACATGCACTAAAAACACTATCGCAAGATAAAACATAGCCAAAAATCAAATTACAATACAGAATATAAAAAACTAAAGTATGAAACGCATAAGCTACAAATAAAATTGAATTTGAAATTAAAAAAAGGACTTTTTAGAGAACTTCAACAACTTTTTGGCCTTTAAATGATCGTCAATCTTGCCACGGTGTAATGCGGTATAAAACTCAAGACCACAAAGCTGCTTGAGGTCTGCTTTAACGTTTGTTTCATCATCCATAACCACGCAATTAATTTTTTTCAGGAATTTGTCGTACAGTTTACGCACTCTTGTTTTCGAACTGGATCTGCTTCTTGTTCCTGCTTGGGGTTTTTGTTACCTTGAACGACCTTTATCCTGCCGCTTCCTTCACTTTTTAACAGAAAGAATGCGATGTTTTGACCTTCTCGGATGGAAAGGTTTGGGATTTGCTTAATCAACCGATGCACTGCATCCCGTTGGGATTGAAGTTGTCGTTCCACTTGCCGCCAGATCCTGATTTCGGATCCGACCACTAGGTACTATTGAACGAGGGACTCCGAGTGATTTTTCTATGTCATGATGCAACGTAGACGGATTTTCCACACCATTGTGCAACGTTTTTTCACGCACTTGTTGTTGTTTCGACTCCATCTTCAATAAAGAAGAATCTCACGCCAACTCGTCTTCGTGGTTGGCAGCGCAGCCTCTCAGAAACTAATGAAACTTTGTAGAGATTGCTGGCAGCTCGCTTACCACCACAAACATAGCCGACGGTCGTTGTCAGATCATTCCAAAAGTTCCAAAAGAAATCAAATCAAAAGGGACGTCTTTACCATCATAACAACACTAATAAAAAAGACAAATCGAGTAAACAAAATCCTTCGTAGCTTTTGTGATCATTCTAAAATGTGACAGACTGACCAGAAAAAACATGGCATCCTTGCATTTTGCATTTTTTTTTAATGGGCGAAGCAACCTCTATAGATTATGTCTTATCAAGCAACTCTTGCATACCTCCGATTTTTTAAAACTTATCTAGACTTCCATTTAAAAAGGGCTTAAGTTTTTCGATCGATTTTTTTTAAATCAACATTACTTAATAAACACGAGACTTACAAAAAAGTGATGTATGGGTGACTTTTAGAAAATCGTCTGAACTTTTATGGGAAAAATAAAATTGAAAAGTAAACAATTTTAAATCGATTCTTACTCTGACGCTGCTCCATCTGACATGAACAAAATTTTGAGCAATATATTGAATTTAGTTTATTGAAATCTAGTAATCTTGATATTATCAACTGAACTGCTATTGAGCCACTGGTCAGTACTTCAGATATTATGATAAAGCTTTTGAATCCTAGAGGGTCTGAGCTGTTTAGTGGAATATCTATAACTAGAAATCAGTAGAAAAATTAGTATTTTCCATTTAATTCCAACTACCTTTGCTTATATTGACAGATACGCGTATTGCGTCTACAATGTTCAGACATCTTCAGTGTCTCGTACCAATAACTCGACTTAAATTCGAACTCGATGTCGAGTTATTAGTACGAGACACTGAAGAAGTCTGCACATTGCAGACGCAATACGCGTATCTGTCAATATAAGCAAAGGTAGTTGGAATTAAATGGAAAATACTAAAAATTTTTTCTTCTATCTAGATAAACCTTTTGTTTTGCCAGAAGGACAATATTCTTGCAATATACTGCAAAAGGGTGTATAGTTGCTTGAACATTATTCCAATGGTAGCCGTGAGAGGCATTTGGAATGATAAAAGAATTATTTTCTGAAAATTACAAATAACAATTATTTCGCTCTCTTTTACGTAAACCTTTTTTATTTTACAGAAAAGACGATTGCTGCTAATAAATGAAAATCATGAATAAAAGCCTACCAAATTTTTCTTCAAAAATAACACAGCTGAAAAAACAACATCTTTTTTTTTGCCATCCCATTCTAATACTGATGAAAGTTCTCTCTCGATACCTTCTAAAGAAATACATTTTTAACATGCACGGAAATAACAATCTGTAGTTCTCATTAGGATAATGTAAAAAAAATGTAAATTTTTTTTGTTGTGGATTAAATTTTGCACTATTAATCATCAACTTAACATTTTCATGGAAATTTTACTGTCGAGGAAATGTAAAACATTTTGTCTATCGCCATCAATTAATCCATGCACCAGCTCGCTACAAGGCTTTTCATATGTTTCACCGTGAGATGCGATGCATTGAACTTCCACCAACGATGACTTGGGCGGTACCGGTAAAACTATTAATTGGTCACTTCTTGTTGTAGTAAGGGGTAATACGGTTAAAATTTGGTCAAGGGAAAACGCGTGTAAATCGGTGAAATCGTTTATTTAAAAATCAAATTAAATTTCTTTTTCAAGTTCAATTAGTATAAAAATTCAGGAAAAATATTCAGTTAGGCTTCCGCTTTTCCAAATCCGAATTGCCGGGCCTTACGCTTGACCCCTGCCATCAGATTTTGTACAGCCACCTTGTCCACCTTCTTCGCCGCAGAAAGCCAGTTTGCCTTGAACTGCTGCTCGTCCTTAGCAGTTTTTTTGGTCTTCTTTAGGTTCCGCTTGACAATAGCCCAGTATTTCTCAATTGGGCGGAGCTCTGGCGTGTTGGGAGGGTTCTTGTCCTTGGGAACCACCTGCACGTTGTTGGCGGCGTACCACTCCATGGCCTTTTACCGTAATGGCAAGATGCCAAATCCGGCCAAAACAGTACGGAACAACCGTGTTTCTTCAGGAAAGGCAGCAGACGTTTATTCAAACACTCTTCACGTAAATTTCTTGGTTGACAGTCCCGGAAGCTATGAAAATGCTGCTTTTCAAGCCACAGGTACAGATGGTTTGCCAAACCAGATATTTCTTTGCGAACTTTGACAGTTTCGTGTGCTTGAAAATATCTGCTACCTTTCCCTTCCTTTTGCCGTATAAAACTCCTGTCCCGGAAGCTGCTTGTAGTCGGCTTTGACGTAGGTTTCGTCGTCCATTACCACGCAGTCAAACTTCGTCAGCATCGTCGTGTACAGCCTCCGGGATCGCGCTTTGGCCGTCGTATTTGTTTATCATCGCGATTTGGAGTCACTACCTTCTTGTAAGTCGATAGTCCGGCTCGTTTTTTGGCTCGATGCACGGTTGTAGACGATACACCCAGTTTATTTGCGGCATCTCGGAGAGATAGGTTAGGTTTCGCTTGAAACTACCGGCAACTCTCTTTGTCGTCTCAGCGGCTTCCGGTTTTCGATTTTCCCCGATCCAGACTTCCTGGCTGTCGACAAACGTTCCCCAAACACTTTAATTACATTTGTAACGGTTGATTTGGCAACTTTTAGCGATTTTGCCAACTTTGCGTGCGAGTAGCTCGGATTTTCGCGATGCGCGAGCAAAATTTTGATACGCTGCTCTTCTTGCTTGGACGGCATTTTGACAACTGAAGAGTGAATTCCAAAATCAAAATAGGAGCAACATTCTACACACACACCTTCAAAATGAGGGGTGTTCAGGGTTTTTAAATGCAAAATTGAAAGAAATACGTCAAGTTGATATTGACCAAATTTTGACCGTATCGCCCTTTAGGTGATTTTAACTCCTCTTTCAACTGCATCATCATTTCATCGAAAACTTCCACTTGATCGGTAGCGTCTGGATTAATAGCTAACAATTTTTTACAAACTGCTTTGGAGATTTGTTTGGACTTTTTTAGGCAATAATTCACACTCCGTATATTCCTCGATGAAATTGGTGATACGCACAAGGTTGAAACTATCGAATTGAATTATTCACATTCCTTGACATCCTGATCATAATTTGCTTCGTTTCCAAACGCCTCTTTTTAGTGGTGAGATCCCTATTGTGCGTCAAAATCTCTCGGCAAATACGCATTGTTTCATCCAACTTTTGGTCATATTCCCAGGAATGTATGTATTCTACCATTTAGAACGTAAATTCTTGTGGCTGCACCTGTGATTATTGATATGTGCACAACATTTAATTCTGATACTTATACCACTTTGTTCCATTATGATAAGCTCCTTTGGGAACGTCCATTAATTACGTCACGCAAAAATGACTTTTTATAAACCCCCCCCCTGTCACGTTTTTTTATGGACCTTCAAATTTTTTGGTATGGATCGTCACGTTTTCTCACCCCCCATCCCCTTACTGCGTGACATAATTAATGGACCTTCCCTTTCACAACTAGTCATGTAACTATGTTCACTGTTATTACGACGCCTTGTTTTAATTTAATACACTCAGTAGCAAAACAAGGACGAGCAAAATTTGTGGTTGTCAAATTTTCATCCAAATATATTGATAATTGACGAAGTTACAGAAGGTTGAACAACGCGTTTTATTGAGCAAAATTTAGCTCGTCTTTTATTTGCATTTGAGTGAAATAAATTATGTGGGTAGACTGAAAGTATTATATTTCAACTCAGCATACTATACCTAAGAAAATGTACTGTACCGCAGGTAACACAACGGTTATTTTAGGTTGAAAATAATACAAACTTTCAGAGTTAATCATTATATAGTGTTTAAAGTTTTTGGTTATACCACCTGATTTAGTTGGATTATCACAAAATTTAAAAAAAATAGTATTGCAGAAAAACGCCCCAAACATTCGATGATCCTTAAAAAATCCAAAGATAGCCATTTTAAAAAAAATCGGCTTTGATTTTTTTTTTTAGTGTGTAAGAATCGATTTCGCAATTATTACGATTTTTTTTGTCATAAAAGTTCAGACAATTTTCTAAAAGTCAGATGTACGTCACTTTTTTGTAAGTCTTGTCTTTATTTAGTTATGTTGATTTAAATAAAATCGATCAAAAAACTTAAGCGCTTTTCAAACGCATCCGAGACGTATCAACTGTGGGCCCGCCAATAGATTACACTCAAAAAAATCGTCACGTTGTTTTCACGTGAAACGCACGTAATTATCGTCCACATTTAAAAACCAGTAATAAACACAGTAATAGCTACGTGATTTCCACGATGATCCACATTCTACGTGAAAATCACGTTCATCTGATTTTACTGAAGAAGATTTGGTTACGTGTTCAGGTGAAAGTTACGTGAAATTTCACGTGGAAATAACGTGTCGATTTTATTAGCGTACGCAGCCACAAAGTTTCATTGCGTTAGCGGTATTGGTGACATCTTTATATTGACAACTAAAAAATATGTGGCTACCATTTTGTTACAC